>BSBK01003718.1:2082500-2375000 GCA_027943335.1 Chamaecyparis obtusa
GACCGGAAACCCAAAAATTGTTCACTCTTCTGAAGTGAGGTCGGTGAAGACCCGACCCTATTAAAGGTTACAAACAACATTGTAAGGTGTGACCTTGTTAGAGGATTTAACACTAACCATTATCATCCAACTAGCATTCACTATGGGGTTGATAGGATAACAAATGTACATTCTATGAATGACATTACAAGACTTTCAAGTCCACTCAGTTAAGAGATTTATCTGTTTACAATGGTTAAACTATAATAGTAGGTGATTTGATTACAATAAAACTTCTATTGCAGATGTTCAGATCTATATTATGCTCATTCAAATCCTCTGATCAATATATCAATTCTGTTTCAACAATATTCAATGACTTATTATCTCTCAGTTATAGCTTTTTTACGCTCAGTAATCTCTACAGTTTGGTTCTCTTTAACCAGTTTGATCATGCATGTATGAAGCTTTGTTCACGGGATAGTTCTACAGTCTCCTCTTGGCATTAATTTCATAATGAAACCCTAGTTACTTAAATAGACATGTAAACTATTTTCTTCTCATCCATCAAATTTTGCCACTTATTCTCCTTCGTTGATTTTGCCACTTAAACCTTCCTTGGCTGATGTTTCATTAACACATTTTATTTCCATCCTTTAGATCTTCTTTGAATTTTGTTAGTCATTGATCTTCGTAAAAAACTTTATCTTTCCACTCTGTGATCATACACTTTATAGCTCATCAACTTTTGTCAGCTAAACTCATCATTAGTTCTTTTGTTCAAGCTCAGTTAACAAAGAAATGTGTTGGTGACCACAAGATTGGTTTATACTATCCTTGGTATACACTACACTTCTCAATGTATACTAGAATGCTTCATTAATCGACCACACTGCTTTGTAAAAATTTGATTCTATCTCCATAATAGATTAATGTAACATAATCAAGTCAACAATATGAAGTCATAGACTCATAAATAAGTTACCAAGAGTATTCCTTATCCTCATCTGTCATATCCATCTTCCTCAATGTAGATATCTCGGTTCTTCATCATTCTCTTCTCTTCTACAGTTGTGTTAGCTATTTGCAACTACCATGATAAGTACTATCAAAACTAGTTGACATCAATGACAACATAAAATAGATTCAATTATCTTACATAAAACTTCAATGTTCGGTGATCTCTAATCACTTGTAGTTCTTCAATCAAGTTCTCAATCAGTTGTAGTTCATCAATCTCTCCCTTTGGCATTGATGGTAACTCAAGCAATATGAAGTATACCATACACATACCAAACATGTATTCTACAACTCTGTAAACAAATGTTGTAGCTTGGTATAAGCTCTCCCTAGCTAAATATGTTTAATCACTATGTTACTTAATAGCATTGCAAGTGAAGACTATCTTCTGTAGATATGATCTATGCAGCTCTTAGATTTCTTCTTCTATTCTCAGTAATTGATCTTCAATGCTCTCCCTTTCATTTCAGATCTCTCATTAATTTTCTCTACCTTTGTCTCTATTTCATATGGAGATCTCTCTCCCTTTGAGAACAATGCTAAAGAAAATATAAAACATACAACTATGTAGTAGCCATGTAACTCTCTATTGTCCAATGTATTCTTTGTATCTATGTATATTGTTATGCAAATCTATTCCAATTCTTCAAACTTTTCACAACCTTAGACAAAAATCCAAAGTGTGAACTATGTTGCATCAACATGAATGATCTTCTGATAAGATTAGGTTAATGCAACCTCCAGATCACATTAGTGACTGGTAGATAGGGGATGGACCCCAAGTCTAGTCCTCAAGTATTCAAATGTATCCTTCAGTAGATACTTGGTAAATATGTCTACAAGTTTCTCTTTATATGTAACAAATTCTAGCTTCACTTGCTTCTCCTATACTTGTTCTCTTAAGTAGTGATACTTAATAGATATGTGCTTTTTTTTTAGTGCATCACTAGATTCTTTGAAATGTTAATAGTAGTAGTGTTGTCACGATATATAATCACCGGTTCAGTGATTACCTCATTCATACCTTCAACCACTTGCTTAATATATGAAATATTTGAATAGTTTGTAGCAGAAATAACATACTTTGCTTCGGCTGTAGACTGGGAAATACAAGACTGCTTCTTACTTGTCCACATAACAAGTCTTTCACCAAAGAAAAATGCTCCTCTGGTTTTTCTTTTTCTATCATCCACGTTTACAACCCAATCAGCATCGGTGTAGACTTTTAGTTCAAATTTTTCATCCTTAGGATACCATAATCCATAGTCCTCTATTTTCTTCAGGTATCTTAAGATTCTCTTTGTAGCAACCATGTGTGACTCCCTAGGATTTGCAGAAAATCTTGCAACAATCCCCACAGCATGTGCAATATATGGTCTACTATACACTACATACATTTATTTACCAATCATAGATCGGTACAGTGTCTGGTTCAACTCTATAGTTTCATCCTCTTTAGTTAGTTTGCAACCTATGACCATCAGTGTTCCAACTGGTTTAGAATCTTCCATGCCAAATTTTCTCAGTACTTCCTTGATATATTTGGATTGTGTGATGAATATACCATCATTCTGCTGAATAACCTGTAGTCCTAGAAAGAACTTAATCTCTCCAAACATAGACATTTCAAATTATTTTCTCATCTCATCATCAAATGATTTACAGATGTGATCTTGTCCTCTAAATATTATGTCATCCACAAATATTTCAGCAATCAAGATAGTATCATTTGAATCTCCTTTAATATACAGATTGTTATTCTCACTAGTTCTAAAAAATCTAATACTCAATAAATAATTATGCAACCTTTCATACCAAGCTCTAAGTGCTTGTTTCAAACCATATAAAGCTTTATGTAATCTACATACCATATCTTTCTTGTCTGGATCAATGAACCCTTCTGGTTGTTCTTTGTAAACTTCTTCTTCAAGTATCCCATTCAGAAAAGCTGATTTAACATCCATTTGGTAAACTTTGAACTCTTGTGTGTGCATCATATGCAAGTAACATTCTAATTCCTTCTAATCTAGCAACAGGTGTAAAAGATTCACCATAATCTATTCCTTCCTCCTGTGCATATCCCTTGCATACCAATCTAGCTTTCTTCCTTATTACCTCTCCATTTTCATTAAGCTTATTTCTAAATATCCATTTACTACCGATAACATTCTTATCTTTAGGTCTCGGTACTAAAGTCCATGTCTTGTTTTTCTCTATCTATTCTATTTCTTCTTTCATTGCATTAACCCATTCATCATTTTCCAGTGCAACTTTTACATTCTTCGGTTCATATTCACAAACTAAACATGTACCTTGTCTCATCTTACTCCTTGTCATCATTCTAGATTGTCTGTCTCTAGTTATTTGGGTCTCAGGATGATGTCTTCTGACAAATCTTGCTAGTACTTGATCTCTTCTTTGTTCATGTAGGTTCATTTGTTTGATCGGTAGGTCCTTCCTACTCATCGGTTTCTCTTTCATGTTCCTCAGCATTGTTTTCCTATTGACTGGTTGTCACAGTCTATGGCTTTGATAGATACTTTGGTTGTTCAATGTAAGTAAATCTACCGTATTCTTCCGGTTCCTTTCTACTTTCTTCTGCATTCTTATCATCAAACTCATCAACCCTGACTTTAGTAATTTCAATCATTTTATTAGTAACTCTATTTAGACACTTGTATGCTTTTCTTTTAGTGGAATATCCAAGAAATATTCCTTCATCACTTTTTGAGTCAAACTTTTCATTTCTTTCATATTTCATAATAAAGCATTTACTTCCAAAAATTCTGAAGTAACTTACAATGGTTTTGTGGCCAAACCATAACTCATAGGGTGTTTTATTATTTTCCTTCTTCAGTTGTACTCAGTTCAGAACATAAAGAGCTATGCTAACTACTTCTCTCTAGTATGTCTGAGCTACATTCTTCTCTATCATCAATGTCCTTGCGTAGTCAACAATTGATCTGGTCCTCCTTTCAGCAATACCATTTTGTTGGGGTGTCCTCGGTGCAAAGACCTATCTTTTAATACCATGCTCATTATAATAGTTAGTAAATTCATCAGAAATAAATTCACCACCTTTGTCAGATCTCAAGCATTTCAATTCTTTACTAGTCTCTTTCTCTACTTTTTCTTTATACCACTTGAACATCTTAAATGCCTTTGATTTTTCTTTTAAGAACATGACAGTCATTAATCTAGTGTAATCATCAACAAAAAAATTGAAATATTTGTCTCCATAATAACTCTGAGTTCTCATGGGACCACATAGGTCAGTGTGTACTAACTCAAGTATCTTCTTTGTTGAATAATCTTTTCTTTTGAAACTAGATTTTGTCATTTTACCTTTCTATCATTCATGACACATAACATGATCAGGCTTTGATAAGTTAGGCAAACCTCTAACCTTTTTTTTTTTACTAATCTTAATCATGTTATCAAAATTCACATGACATAACCTTTTATGCCACAACCATGCATCCTCATTTTTCATCATTAAGCAAGAAGACTCACCATTATCAAGATAAAACAAGTTACCTTTTGATTGTACCCCTATTCCAACAATTCTTCCTCCATCATCAAATATTTTTCCTTTCTTTCTCTCAAAAGCAACTCGGTGACCTGAATTGTTCAGTTGTACCACACTTAGCAAATTATAGTTTAGTCCTTCTACCCAATAAGCATTATCACATTTGATTCTATCATTTATCATCAGACATCCTTTTCCTCTAACCATATAGGGTGTATCATTACCCATTTTTATAGATCCTCCATTGTATTGCTCAAGATGATCAATTTTTTCTTCATCACTAGTCATGTGATGTGTACAACCATTATCTATGATCCATGTATCATTTTTATTTGTTGTCAAGTTGGCTATACTAGTATATATGACTTAGTATAGTGTTTTCATTATGGCAACAAAGTCATATAGTAGTTTGGAGTCAGTGCACTTAATGAGAAGATCATAAATCAGCTAAGTGTTGAAGACTGGATAATGTACAGAGTACCTAAAGCTCAGAGCATTAGCGCATGTGTGTATGATAGATTTATGGTGTGCACCTTAGAAGATAAGTTGGTTAGACTATATTCATGCTTGTTCTATGAGTGCATGATCAGATATGCAAGTATGAGAAAGTTACAGGCAGTTGAAGTTACACAACCAGTGTGTGCCAGAGAAGAATAGATTAAGCAGCTGACTATTAGCATTTTGATTTGTGGTTATATTCTAATGATATAAAGGCTATGCGCCTATTATAATTAGGTTTTCAACATGTAAATATGTTTTTTTGTAAACACACTTGAGCCAATGTAATTGGAAGTGTTGTATGTAATCGGTTAAAGGGCCGACCTAGTTATTTATTTTGTATGCACATATGAATATGAGATGCACCTATTGTAATTAGTATGGTAGTTTTAATAGAGTTGAGATAAGTAGAGTAGTAGTGTGAAAAGAGTCTATAAGATGTATTATAGATTTTCAAGAGGTCAAAGCATCATTGCATCAAAGGAACTAATCAAACAAGCAATGTCATAGTAATAGTTCATCCAGTAGATATAGTGTGTATCTGAGATCAGAAGGTTGCAACCTTCACCACTTGAGAAGTGAGCTCTAGGGTAGTGTGCCCACACCCCTAAAAGGGTTTATTGTAAAAGACTCCTAACAGGGTTTGACCCTTAACAAGGTCTACTATACTTAATACATTGTAAAGCAACTCCTAACAGGGTTAAGGATCTTCTAACAAGGATCACAATACACTAGTATAGAATATTAGTGGGTGTCAATTCCCACCAGGGTTTTTACCTATTTGGGTTTCCCCATAACCATATTGGTGTTATGTTTTGATTTCATGTTTCATGTTTATGTGGATGTTCATTTCATTACTTAAGCATTTAAGTTCAGTTTGAGATTAAGTAAAAAGATAAAATACAGTGAACACTGATTCACCCCCCCCCTGTCATTGTTCCCATTCCTAACAATTGGTATTAGAGCTCTGGTCCTTGGCAAAGAAGTTTAACCACTTGAGGAGATCATGGACAAAGAAAAAATGAAACATCTGAAAAGAAATCTAGAAGCTCCTCTTGAAGACCTGGATAAATTTGAAAAAGAAATTGAAGAACTAAAAGAAAAACTCAGTGATGCTCAATTAGTTATCAAAAGGCTAAGAAAGGATTTGAAAGAGTGTTCTAGTAGTGATTTAGGGATAATGGTCAAGAAGCTGAATGAAGAAAATGCATCCTTAAAAGAACAACTTGAAGAATTTGATGATAAGCTTATTAACAATTAGGAAGTCTATGAAGAACAGGTCAAAGAGACCCTTCAACTCAATGAAGAATTGAGGTAAGCAAACATGGAAATTTTGGATCTAAGAAATAGTAAAGAAAGCCTAGAATCTGAATTGAAAGAGGCAAAGAATCACATTGATAAATTACATGCCAATTCTAATTTGATAGAATCTCAGTTGTGTGCAAGAAGAGCTAAAGGAGATACTAGCTGCATTGGATACAATGAAGCACAAAACCAAATTGACAACATGCGAGCAAGGATGAAAGTACAAAAGGACTCTACTAATACTAAGAAGACTGAAGATCAAACTAAAGATAATAGTGAACCACCTAAGAATGAGTGCAAGCCAGTAGATTAGACTTGTTATGCATGTAACAAGCATGGACACATAGCAAGAAATTGTACAGAGGTAAGACCTTTCAATGGTTACTGTCATTCATGCAATAAATTTGGTCATAGAGCTATGAATTGTAAGACAAGTTAGAAGAACAGGACTCAGTATAATCAAAGAAATCAAAATCAGTCAAATGTAAGTTCTCAGAATATTACATGTCAGATATGTAACTATAATGGTCACTCAGCTAGACAATGTAAAATGGTGACTCATGTCAATGTGTTGAGGAATATAAGGCCTCCAGTCATTTGTCACTCTTGTAACAAGGCTGGACACATCTCAAAGTTTTGTAGATTAAGGATGCAAGGTCAGTAAATTCCTAAAAAGACTGAAGAACCAGTATTGGATCCCAAAGGAGAAGTCAAGTTTATGAAAGCCTCAAAGGATGTGATCTTAATTTGGTCAAAAGCAAATAAGGATAAGGTTGATGAGTATGTATTGGATGCATCCATAGTGGACGCACCCTCTACATCTAGATGAATGGCCCTCAGGGTCATAAGGGGAGCTAATTTCACTCTAAATCCCTGTGCGGATGGTATACTCACTTTCAGAGTATGCGCCTTTGGACTTAAGCTTTTGGAGACTAGCAAAACCTATGTGCAAGAGTGCACTATCTGATTGGTTGTAGAATGAAAGTTAGAAATTTTCAAGTGACAGCCTAGTTTATGTGACAAGCATTAATGGAAAATTTTCTACTTTAAAGTACACATAAGTTTGAAGATCTCTCATTGCATTCAAATTGAGAATGAATGGAAAGTAGAAGAGCCCTAGCATTTGATTGAGAAGGATTGCAGTTTGATTCATCAAGTGACTTACTATGCATTTGATCAGTTGCAAAAACCTTAGTTTGTCACACCGATTCAGAATCTCTTGAAAACCTTTGAGAAAGTGTTATACAAGTAAGTGATGGCTACTCCTATAGTATTTGATGTTGCAAAGAAGAAAAGATATGTATTTAAGAGGCATGTATTCAAATCCACTTTGGATGACCTAGAAGGGGCATTCTCTCGCACGCCTATGGGTGTTATGCATATCAAGGACATTAGGGCATACATTTACTATAAGAAAGAACTAGTAGGATTGGACAGATTAAGAGGGAACATGGAAAATATGTTGAAACCAGACAAAACCTTCATGGATGAGTATGCACGATAGAACAATCACCCTATAGTGGAGTATGCTACGGCATATGAGTTCTATGAATCAGAATGGATCAAGATTCTACTGAGCAGAATTCATGATGACCTATTTTGGATAGGTGAAGTGCTGGTCAAAATTATTGGTGACCTAATTCATGAGATGATAGGCCTATCTAAGACAAGCATTGTTCTTCCAGCAGGCAAGGATGTAAGGAAGCTTGTTGAGCAAACCTGCAAGTCAAGAAGTGATAGGCACGAAATGACCATTGAGCCTATTGAGCAAGATGACATCAAATTGATGTCAATGATACTAGGTTATAGGTTCCAACACACCAGTAGGGTAAATAATGTGTCTGTGGCCACAATTCTTGCAGCCATAAGACTTGTGAATGAGAATGGAGAGTTTAATTTGTGCAAGATCCTACGTGTACAATTGATAGATAACATCAAGGCAATCAAGTATGATAAGACCAAGATATTCAGATTTGGGTCTTTGATCATATATATGTACTTCCACATTGTTGGAAAAGTATTTGATTTGTATCTAGAAAAATCCATTCCCACAATGCCATAGATATTCAGGGCTAAGATGCAAATGAGGTACAGGATACTAGAGAAGATAGTTGAAAAGTATAAAGATACTATTTGCTTCATGGTTCAAACAAACACAACATGCATGGAGGTAGTTGAACCAAGAACAAAATGGATTCATCCACTATGATATGAAGTAGAAGAGCCTATTCTAGATACTTATGCTCAAGTTCTATTTTTAGCACCTAAAGACCCTAATGAGCCAAGATGGGGAACCCATGAGGAGAAAATAAGGGAAGTTGATGCAGTGTTAAACAATGTAGCAACAAAAAGGAAGGTTGCTAAGGTTACCTCAGAGATCTTGAGAATTCATGGAGTGTCTCAAGTAAACCTAGACAAAGAAAGGGAACAAAAGATTTCTTTGGAAATTGAGAGCATGGCAATAGTAAAGACTGAATCAGAAGATCCTAAGATCAAGAAGGTGAAGATAGAAAAGTTTGATATTCAGAAGGGTAAAACTAATGTTACTCCTTCTACACCCAAGGAACCATTGACCTTACTACTCCTCCTGAGTATAAGGAAATGCCTAAGAGGAAGAAAGAAATCAGCATTGGTCATCCATCCTCGAGAGTAACAAGGCATAGAAGGAACACTCAAGCACCTCCTGAAGTAAGTTTCAAACCTAGTCTCAGTGTGCTAAGTACAAGAATTGTTGATGAAGGTAGAATTGATCAAGTAGAAAAATTTTATGAGAAATACAGTGAGATTGACAAATCAAAGATACATGGAATGATTGTCAAACACATGTTGAAGTTTAAGAAGACAGTCTCAGAACTTAAGACTATGATTCCTGATAATGTGTGGAACATCTTAGAGTTCCTAAAGAGACAAACTATTGAAGAAGATCTAAGGATAAGGGAAAAGATTCTAGATGATACCCTTCCAGTATGTTCCTTAGAAGAAAAATCCTTGTTGTTAACTTGGTGAAGCCACATCTCAGAACAAAGTCAAGGACCCTACATATAATGGACAAAAACTATGAGTTGGCTACCAAGGAAATAGAGAAGTCATTTGAAAAGGTTTTTATGAATAGGCACATGTATCCAGCTACTGCACCTATAGCTCAAGTACCCACAATGGTTGTAAAAGAATCAAAGACTACCAATGTACCATTTACAGGTCCATAGAATTTAGCACCTATAGTTGAAACAAAATTAGACGCAGAAAAGTCTGTGCCTATGTCAGAAGCACCCAAGGATGAAACAATTCTCATTGACAATATTGAGATAAAAATGGTGGCCTTAGATACTTATTTGGACAAGTTTGAAGAGGTGTTTTTAAGCACTCAAGAGTTTGAAACTCTTTGTAGAAACACTCCTCCCATTCATCAAGAAGAAGTATTTATTGAGGGTATAACATATGAGAAAGAAGAAGAAAAGATGGAAGAAAATAATGAAGAAGAAAGAGAAAAAGAAGTTGAAAAACAAAAGGTAGAAGAATAGGTAAAAGGAAGTGAGAAAAAAGATAAACCATTAGTTGAAATAATCAAGGTAAAATAATAAGTGATGGATAGCACTACTATCACTCCCTCAGTAGAATTATTCTCAAGTTTGACACCTGACACAACCAATTTGGACTATTAGGGAGAAGAAGACCTGATCAAGTTCAGCGTCTTAGCTATGGAGAAAGCTAAGGAGAAACAAGTGATGAGAAATCCCCTCCTTGTAGAATTAGTAAACATCTTGAACAACTTGTTACCAATAGACAAGAAAGTGTCTAAGGTACACTTGGTTGATGATGTGAGTACAGTCATTTCATAGTTCAAGAATAATTTCTCTAGCCTAGAAGAATATGCATCCCTAGTTGCAAAAGAGAAATATTTGAAGAAGAGGCTCAGTGAATTGGTTAGCAACTATGCACTTGACCTGAGCTCATTAAAGATTGGTCAAGCATCCTTGAAGGAGTTTGTAGAAAAGGGCAAAAAGATTATTACTGACTGTATGAACTAGGACAAGTTGACTGGTGATCTATACAAAAATATACAAGAGGCGAAAGTTATGATAGATAGCATAAGGAAATCAGTGGAAGATCCATCTATTGATGTAAACATGTGTAATAATGTCTACCAAGGTCAGATAGATAAGATTGAGAAGGCAGAAAAAGAGATGTCCAAGATAAGGGCTAGGCCGACTCAGCTAAGGAATGCTCTTGCACCCTCATTAGCCATACTTAATTAGAATATCAAGGAGATTGATACCACCATGGTGACATATGATCAAGGTCCTAGCATAGATTTGGAGAAGATGGAGAAGCTACAGTATGCATTATGTGCCCATCTACAGATTGTAAATTCACTGATCACATTTTGGAAGAAGGAGATCCAAAATCTGCAGATAGCATATTCGGATGTTCTCTCATAGTAAGTAGTTGTATATAAAGTTTTAAAGAACCTTTGTCATTAATTTCAAAGGGGGATTATGTATATAAAATGGTTATAGATACATATAAGGACATATAAGATAAAAATATATGTATAGGGAGTTATAAGATTAAAAAAAATTATATTAAGGAATAGTTAGCAAATTGGCCATATTCCTTTGTTTCCATCAATAAAAAAGAGGGAGATTATTGGAAAGTTAGCTATACTGGTATATATGACTTAGTATAATATTTTCATTATGGCAAAAAAGTCATATAGTAGTTTGGAGTTAGTGCACTTAATGAGAAGATCATAAATTGACTAAGTGTTGAAGACTGGATAGTGTACACAGTACCTGAAGCTTAGAGCATTAGTGAATGTGTGTACAATAGATTTATGGTATGCGCCCTAGAGGATAAGTTGGTTAGACTATATCCATGCTTATTCTATGAGTGCATGATCAGATATGCAAGTATGAGAAAGTTATAGACAGTTGAAGTTACACAGCCAGTGTGTGCTAGAGAAGAACAGAGTAAGTAGCCGACTATTAGCATTTTGATTTATGATTATATTCTAATGATATAAAGGCTATGAGCCTATTTTAATTAGGTTTATAATATGTAAATATGTTTTTTTGTAAACACACTTGAGCTAATTCAATTGGAAGCATTGAATGTAATCAGTTAAAGGGCCGACCTAGTTATTTATTTTGTATGCGCATATAAATATGAGATGCGCCTATTGTAATTAGTATGGTAGTTGTAATAGAGTTGAGATAAGTAGAGTAGAAGTGTGTGAAGAATATATAAGATGTATTAGATCTTTGCAAGAGGTCAAAGAATCAGCGCATCAAAAGAACTAATCAAACAAGCAGTGTCATAGTAACAATTCATCCAGTAGATATAGTGTGTATCTGAGATTAGAAGGTTGCAACCTTCACCACTTGAGCAGTGAGCTCTAGGATAGTGCATTCACACCCCTAATAGGGTTTATTGTAAAAGACTCCTAATAGGGTCCTACCCTTGACAAGGTCTACTGTACTTAATACATTGTAAAGCAACTCCTAACAGGGTTAAGGATCTTCTAACAAGGATCACAATACACTAGTACAAAATATTAGTGGGTGTCAATTCCCATCGGGGTTTTTACCTATTTGAGTTTCCCCATAACCATATTGGTGTTATGTGTTGATTTCATGTTTCATGTTTATGTGGATGTTCATTTTAGTACTTAAGCATTTAATTTCGGTTTGAGATTAAGTAAAAAGATAAAATATAGTGAACACTAATTCACCCCCCCTCTCAGTGTTCCCATTTGTAACATTATTAACTTTAGAAATTAGTGTTGTTTCTACATACCTATCTTCTTCCTTAGAATCATCCTTCATAGTAACAAATACAACTTCTACATCATCATCTAAATCAGTGTCAATATCATCTTCTCAGCAATGTAACATACATTTTTACCTTTATCATTGGTGTCTCAGTTGTCTCTATTGTAGTGTCGGTAACTTATGTTGTTTCATCTCCCATAGCTTCCTTCACTAGATTGGTCTTTATTTCTATCCTCTTCCCTCCTATTTGGACATGTAGTAGCAATATGACCAACTTATTTTCAATTAAAACATGCTAAAAGTAATTTACGCTTATATCTACCTTTACCTTTAGGTAATCTTCTAGCCATAAGAGCTTCAAGATCATCAAGCTCATTGTCAATATTGCTATCATTATCATCATGTCTACTAATAGACTTACCAATCTTCAGAGAAGTCATGAAAGCATATTCAATAGTCGATACAACACTATTATCATAATTGTTAAGCTCAAATGTTGTCAATTTACCAATCAGATTATCAAGAGTGAGAGTATTACCAGGTGCAAATCTCATTTCATGGATTGCAGATATTCTATTTGCATAAACCGATAATAAGGTTCTAAGAATTTTTCTTACCACAGTATCTTCTTCAATAACACCATCAGATCCTCTTATAGTATTAACAACTTCCTTTATTCAATTTGTATACTGCACTATATTTTCACCTTCTTTCATCTTCATATCATTGAATCTTCCTCTTAAAATTTCAGCTCTGGCTCTTTTGACATTTTCATCACCACTATAAACTTGATAAAGTTTATCCCACATTTTATTAGTAGTAGTATAGTCCTTGATATCTTCAAATTCAGTATCTGTCAGAGTAGCAACAATCTCCATCATAGTGACATTATGCTCATGTCTGTCTATTAATTGATCAAGGGTCAAAGTTCTAGTGGCTGGTGCAAGGTATCCATTCTTCATTAGAGTGAGGGTAGAATTCCCAGTTCCAGATACATGCAGCTTCATTCAACTTTGCCACATTGTGAAGTTATCCTTGTTTAGCTTTGGCACTTCCCTCTTATACATTTTGTGATCTTTGTGCTGAAGTCCTTAAAACTCTATTCCAAGAAACCAAGCAACTCTGATACCAATTGTTAGAATAACTAAGAGGGGGGTGAATCAATTATCCACAGTCCCAAATACAAAATGTATATCCAAAAACAATTCAAACAAATTTTTGTAGCTCGGTAACATAAAATAGTAAACTGTCTGTCCTTTTACCAATTACTAGTTAATAACTTATAGTGATTACCGATCAAATCAAATATGCAACATGAAAAGTATGATAACCAACAATCATCACAATGAACACATAACACAAGAGATTTAACATGGAAACCCTATTAAGGGAAAAACCACCTAGGATCGGCAACCCAAAAATTGTTCACTCTTCTGAAGTGAGGCCGGTGAAGACCCAACCTGGTTAAAGGTTACAAACAACACTATAAGGTGTGACCTTGTTAGAGGATTTAACACTAACCATTATCGTCCAACCAGCATTCACTATGGGGTTAACAGGATAACAAATGTACATTCTATGAATGACATTACAAGACTTTCAAGTCCACTTGGTTAAGAGATTTATCTGTTTGCAATGGTTAAACTATAACAGTAGGTGATCTAATTACAATAAAACTTCTATTGCAGATGTTTAGATCTATATTATGCTCATTCATATCCTTTGATCAATATATCAATTATGTTTCAACAATATTCAATGACTTACTATCTCTCAATTATAGGTTTCTAATGCTCGGTAATCTCTACAGTTCAGTTCTCCTTTACTAGTCTGATCATGCATGCATGAAGCTCTATTCACGCAATAGTTCTATAGTCTCCTTCTCCTGGCATTAATTTCATAAAAAAACCCTAGTCACTTAAATAGACATGTAAACCATTTTCTTCTCATCCATTAGATTTTTTCGCTTATTCTCCTTTTTTGATTTTGCCGCTTAAACCTTCCTTGATTGATGTGTCAATAACATGTTTTTTTTCCATCCTTTAGATGTTCTTCAAATTTTGTTAGTCGTTGATCTTTGTAACAAACTATATCTTTCCACTCCGTGATCATACACTTTACAGCTCATCAACTTATGTTGGCTAAACTCATCATTAGTTCTTTTGTTCAAGCTCGGTTAACAAAGAAATGCGTCGGTGACCAAAATCTCTGTTTATACTGTGATCGGTATACACTACACTGCTTGATGTATATTGGAATTTTTCATTAACTGACCACACTACTTTGTAACAATTTTCTTCTATCTCCATAACAGATTAATGTAACATAATCAAATCAACAATATGAAGTCATAGACTCATCAATAAGTTACCAAGAGTATTCCTTATCATCATCTATCATATCCATCTTCCTCAATCTAGATATCTTGGTTCTTCATCTTTCTCTTCTCTTCTACAGATGTGTTAGATATTTGTAACTACCATGATAAGTATTGTCAAAACTAGTTGACATCAATGACAACATAAAACTAATTCAATTATCTTACATAACACTTTAGTGTTTGGTGATCTCTAATCACTTGTAGTTCTTCAATCAAGTTCTCAATCAGTTGTAGTTCATCAGTCTCACGACTTCTTTGAAAAACAATTCTGCTACATGAACAACATCATTAGTCTTCTTGCAGGGAATGAAATGTGCCATCTTGAAAAATCTGTCAACTACCACAAAAATTGAATCATGTCCTCACTGAGTCCTTGGTAAACCAAGAACAAAATCCATACTGATATCCTCCCATGGCTTCTTTGGTATAGGTAATGGCTAATACAACCTTGTATTCTTCTTTACTCATTTTTCCATCTCACATACTCTATAACTTTGTACAAACTTCTTGACATCTTGCTACAACTGTGGCCAATAATAATTCTCACTAACCAAAGCAAGGGTTTTATCACAACCAAAATGTCTAGCCAATCCTCTGCTATGCTTCTCCTTGATGAGATTCTCCCTCATAGAACTTCATAGAATGCACAACTGACTCCCTTTGAATAGCATATCATCTTGAATGATGAAATCCAACCACTTCATTCTGTCTAGAGTAATAGGTTCTTTACAAGCTTTCCAAGCTTCACCAAAATCAGGATCCCCTGGATACAAATTCTTGAGTTCCTTGAACCCAACCACCTCAATCTATATCTCTGTCAGCAATAGTTTCCTTCTACTAAGCACATCTGCAACCTGTAATACCCCAAAAATGGGCTATAGGCACATTAACCTCTTACATCAACAATTCAAACAAAATCGATACAAAAGTCCTAACCTAAGGCACATCTGCACATTAGTTTATCAAAAACCTAATTGATTATCTTAATTCTACATCAAGGAATATTCCTTGAATATTCCTAATTATCTTAATTATCTTTAATTTAATGATTATTTGGTGATAAATCTTATTTATCCTAAAGTTTGATTAATTGAATATTCTGAATATTTAATTAATCAGATTTAATACTGCCACTTAATTATTTAATTACATTTAATTATATTTATTCCTAAATTGTATTATTTAATTTTGACAATAAATCAAAGATCTTATGACTAATTGATTAAATTCATATTTAATTAATTAAAGTCAGTTGTCAATATGTAATAATATAGTTTTTGAATAAAGTTTGATTTAATAATTGATTAACCCATAAATCAATTATTTTAATTTTAAAATCAGTTAAGTTGAGAATAAATCACTTTATTTATTAAATTAATTCATATTTAATTATGCATAATCAAAAAAGAAGTCAACTTTAAAACAACTATTAAATTCAATTTGTTAACTTTCTAAAACTCAACATCTAATGATGAGTTGAAAAAGAGAACTAAATCTCTATTTTGAGATAAAAACTGCTTTTGCATGATTTTATGAGTTTATTTATTCTTAATTTCTTGTTAACTCAAAAATCAACTTGAGTTTATCAACAGTGATTTATGGCTTTTCTCAATGCATCCTCAAGCCCTGGACTTCTATAAAAACAATGCTCAGCTCCTCATAAAGAATCTCTCAAGCTTTCAACCTCTCAAAAAAAAATCCCTCAAGCTTTCAATCTCATATCTCTCGAATTTGCACAATTACTCTATCGAATTTACAACTGAAGAACAAATATTTTGCGACAGGCAATTTTGTGAGATTAATTCATAGTTATTCATAGCTTATAATTCTTAGATTAATTTCCATATCAATTTCAATTTCATTCTAGATTAATTTCATATAATTTTTCATCCTATTGCATCAAAAATCTAAAAAAATAGATTAATTTGCATTCATATTTCATGGCTTTCATCATTTTAAATCCTTCATTTAGGTGTTGCATTGTCACTGATCTTGATTTCAATCTAAGAACATCATACGTGCACCTACTAGAAGGCAATAAATCACCTAGTTAGCATAGTTTCAATTACTTGCAAAATTCAATTTTTGCTAACCTTTAATGTTTTACTAAAGTGTTGTGTCTACAGCTAGGTACAAAATTCACACACACATTTCTGGCACTCACCGTCGGGCCCTGAAACAGGTTTCCATTCTATTCTATCAAATTTCTATCATTTTTCTTGAACCCATGACTACAAGGTTAATTTTTGTGATTTTTTTGATAAATTTCTGGCACCCAAATATCTCAGTCAAAAGAATAAAAATAAAATGAGTTCTGAGGGTGAAAACCACTTTGTGGCAGTCTTAGAACCTACAAAAGTAAAAATAAAAGATGTATCTAAAGTTGAAAACCTCTCCAAGGTGCCTAAGGATGAGATACTAAATGTCCTTCCGAGTCATTTACAGGATAGATCTCCAAATCTAATTGAGCCCACTCAATCTATCAACTTGGGAATAGAAGAGGAACCATAGTTGATCCATGTAGCACAATCCTTATCAGAAGAAGAAAAACAAAAATTTACTACATTCCTAACAGAAAAGAAGATCAACTTTGCATGGAAGGGTTGGATCTTGATCTTATAATGCACCATTTATCTATTGCTCCTGGAGTAAAACCTGTTAAACAAAAATTAAGAAAGATGCATCCACATGTTGCACTCTTGGTCAAAGCTAAATTAGAGAAACTACTAAAAGTTGGATTCATCCATGCTATTGACTATGCTGAATGGATCTCAAATATTGTACCTGTTTCTAAACCAGATAAATCAATCAGAGTGTGCACAGACTTTAGAGATGTGAACAAAGCATGCCCTAAGGATAATTTTCCACTACCTAACATTGATATGATAGTGGACTTGACTATGGGTTTTGAGATGTATTCTTTAATGGACGGTTTCTTCAAATATAATCAAATAAAAATTACTCTAGAGGGTCAAGAGAAAATTGCTTTCACATGTGCATGGGGTACCTTCTGCTGGAATGTCATGCCATTTGGGCTTAAAAATGCTGGTGCTACATATCAGAGAGCTATGACATCTATTTTTCATAACATGATGCATAGAACTATGGAGGATTATGTTGATGATACTTTAGCAAAATCTATGATTAGAGCTTAACATCTAAATGACTTGAGCAAGATACTAGACAAAATGGAAAAATTTATTCTCAGACTAAATCCTAAGAAGTGTGCTTTTGGTGTCACTTCTGGAAAGCTCTTAGGATACATAGTTTCAAAGAAGGGCATTGAAGTTGATCCAGCTAAAGTAAAGGCTATCATGGAAATGCAACCTCCCAATAATATCAGTCAAATGAGAACATTACAAGGGCAAGTGCAATCTATTAGACAATTCATATCTCAGCTAGTTGACATATCACAACCTTTTACAAAAAATTTACATAAAGGTGTGACCTTTGCATGGAATGAGGAATGTGAAAAGAACTTTAACCATATCAAGAAATATCTATCAAATCCTCCTATCTTGATGCCTCTTATTCAGGGGAAGTCGCTATCCTATATGTCTCTACCACAAATACATCACTGGGGGCATTGGTAGCACAGCATGATGAGAATAAAAAGGAAAGGGCTATATATTATATTAGTAGAACATTGGTAGCATATGAGAAGAACTATTTAATGATTGAGAAAGCTTGTTTAGCTATGACCTTTGCATCATAGAAACTAAGACATTACATGTTAGCTCATAACACACATTTGGTAGCTAAGATTGATCCACTAAAGTACCTACTAAGAAAAGCTACCCTCGTAGGTAGATTAGCCAAATGGGTCATGCTCTTAAGTGAATTTGACATTGAATATGTTGAAAGAAAAGCTATCAAAGGATAAGTTATTGTTGTCAATTGGTAGATGCACTTATGTTTGATGATACACCAATGCAAATAGAGTTCCCAGATTCCTCTATCATGAATCTTTCTTCTAGAGAATGGCAATTTTTCTTTGATGGCTCCTATACACAAAATGGATCCAGAGGAGGCATATTATTTATCACTCCTCAAGGGTACTCAATACCCAAAGCATTCAGATTAAAGTTCCCTTGCACAAATAATATTTCTGAATATGAAGCCCTTCTTAATGGTATGAAACTAGCAATTGAGTGGAGAGTGACTGAGTTACACATTCATGGAGACTCACAACTTATCATCCATCAAGTCAATGATGTGTACCAAACAAAAGATGAAAAGATCATTCCATACAAAAGAATGGTAGATGATCTAAAGAAGTATTTCATATCTATCACATTTGAGCAAATTCGTAGAACAGAGAACAAGGTTGTTGATGCTATGGAAACTTTATCATCTTTACTACAACAACCTGAACATGAGCTACACTATGAGTTCTTGGTGGAAGCATTATCTTATCCTACATATGATTCCCCTAAAACCCATATTATTTTCACTATTGTAGGTCATGATTCATCTCGATACAAAAACCTTTTCTCCTATCTCCAAGACCAAATCATTCCCAATACCTTCAATTGCCATGAGAAACAATACCTTATCTGCAATGCATCCCAGTATGTCATCATTAGTAATGATATGTACAAATGAGGTCTAGATGGTACACTACTTATATGTTTAGAATAGGAAGAGTCTCAACGTGCATTAGAGGAAGTCCATGAAGGTATATGTGGATCACACTCTAATGGTTTAACACTAGCTCAAAAACTTATTAGGGCTGGGTACTATTGGCCTGAAATAGAGAAAGATGCAATCAAATTTGCTAAGAATTGTCAAAAGTGTTCATGGTAACTTAATTCATGCACCAGGGAGAGATCTAATTCCCTTCACAACACAATGGTCTTTTCACCAATGGGCATTTGATCTTATAGGATCCATACATCCTCATTCTTCTAATGGACATACCCATATCATAACATCTACAGACTATTTTACAAAATAGGTAGAAGCAGTCCCCTTGACTCAAGAAACTGACAAGAAAATTTCTATGTTCATTCTAAACTATATCATATGTCAGTATGGTATTCCACACTCTATAGTCACAGATAATGGTCGACAATTCACGAATAGAGACTTAGATGATCTATGTGCCAAATTCAAGATTACACAACATTGGTCATCTATCTACTATCCTCAAGGGAATGGACAAGCAAAGGCTTCAAATAAGAATCTATTGAAAATCTTGCACTGAACAGTTAATAAAATAGGAAGAGATTGGCATCTCATGATTAATCTAGCTCTTTGGGCCTATAGAATAAGTATTAGAATGCCCACTAGGGCTACACCTTCCGCTTTAGTTTATCAATCTAAAGCAGTACTCCCTATTGAGGTTTAAATCCCATCACTAAGAATCAGAATGCATGGTCTAGTAACTGATGATGACTACAGAGTGTCTAGGTTGCAAGAACTTGAACTACTAGATGAGTGCAGACAATCAGTGTATGATTATCTTAGAGTGTATCAAAAAAGAATGTCTAGAGGCTACAACAAGAAAGTCAGACACAGAGAATTTCAGGTTGGTGATCTAGTCTTGAGAGAGAATCCTAAAAATCAATCACATCAAGAATGCAAGGGAAATTTTAAACCCAACTGGATGGGTCCCTTTGTTATCACTGATACTTTTGGCTCTGGTGCCTATCAACTCTCAACGACTGAAGGCGAACAGCTCCAAGAACCAATCAATGTTTTCCATCTGAAGAAATTGTATGCCTAAGGCATTCAGTGTATGATAAAATCAGCTGAAAAAATCTTAAAAATCTAAAAAACTCCTAAAAAAATGAACATCTCGGTGAAAACCTAGCAATAGGCACCTTGATGATTCACAAAAAAAAATATATATATCAAAAGTACAAAAAAAAATTGAAAAAATGAAAAATACAAAAAAATGAGAAAAAGAAAATGTGCCTTGGTGAAAACCTGGAAACAAGTGCCTTGGTAGAAAAAATAGAATCTCTGCCAAGATGGTGAAAACTCAGCAAACGGGCACCACTTGTTTCAAAATACTCCATCTATCAGCGCAATCTTGGTCTTTCCTAGCTTTTAGTCTACTTTAGTCTGTATATATCATTGTTTCAATAAAGTTAATCTGAACACCAATCAGCTCAAGTGTCTGTATCCTATCAATGCTTAACACTTGGGGGAATTCAATGTCATATCCTATGGCCTCTAGTACATCTTATATGAGTCATATCTAGTCAGAGTCCTTTGAAGCTTCATCCGAGTCCGTCAATCTATCTCCTCTCCAAAAAGGATTTTTCATCTACAACAACGCAATCAAACATCAACACAAACTTAAAACAATCTATGATTCACATATTTTTATCTCCTTGTATTCTTACTAATTCACATTGAGATTTTTTCATATTATGTTCCCTCGAGCTCTTCGATGATGTCCTTTACAGGATTTAGAGAGTGATGACTAGGGGCATAATATTTTCTTTGTCTTCTACTTGTATGTGAAAATCTAACAACTTTGGAAATTTTGGATTGAAATGGTGTCCGACTGTAAGAGCCTCCATCTTGAATTGGATGGCCATGAGTACCTCGACCATTGATACCCTAAAAATTCAAAGAAGTTTGATCTAACTATTGTCTTTTTGAGTACGTTCTTTCTCCTACTATGAAATGTGATCTTACCTAAGGATGTGAATGATAAAGGGTCACTACAGGTAATTCACATTGGATTTAGAATGATCTCTTGACTGCTTTGTGTGTTTGTTACGCAAGGCATATTTAGTTCATCATGATGTTTATGTTTTGATGCTTATACAAATTACTATATCAAAATGGACATGATATCCAAGTCATCCTGGCATTTGTGCCTTGGCGCTTATATCTAATCTGACATTCCAAAAATAAAATCAATATTTATATGTCTATGGTTGTCTAACCAGTGGGTGTTGTATTGATTCATGTGCATACAAATTGATATTCATATGTCTATGGTTTCATAACTAGTGGGCATTATATTGATTTATTCGATTACCTAAAAGTTCAATGATGACAACAAATCGACACATGATCAGTGACTAGGTCCTAGGTCCTAGGTTTGCATTTTATTTTGCACTTTGCATGATCTCACAAATTGCTTGAACACTTAAATGATTCTTCAAAACCAAAAATGCTAAACATGACACAAGGACTTAGCATTGTATGAAGGTTCCTCCAATGAAACAACAAGTAGAATCCTTTTTCGAGATCAAAATTGAAATCTGAGATCATTCATATTATTAACTACTTGCATAATCGACCTTCAATCATCACAAAAATCTAGAATTCAACTTAACTGATTATCTTACATCAAACTATCAAAATTTCAACTTGGTCAACTATGGTCAACTCATGGTTTAACATAGTCAAACTTGGTCTCAAAGACTTCTAAATGATGCAGAACGCATTCTCGAACATGTATAACCACTTCTCAAATAAATTAACATGCTTCTAAACTATAACGCTAACTTTTCTTGTTAGATTTCAATTTTAATCTTGAAGGGGGCATGGTATTGCACATCATTCAAGTCTGTAAATATAAATTTGTAATCAATATTTCCTCAGTAATCAAGACAACAACCACATCTAGTTGTTGACTTGTTAAAAGTCCTCGTCACTTGGGGCAAATCTATCATCACTTCCAGGGCATATCAAATTCATCAAGATCCATATCAATCTGGTATCCTAATCTATCTTGTAAATTGTATCAGCTTTTCGTAACCATCGGTTCATTAGTGTTATTTCCTTGGTTCTTCATAACTGATGGGTTTAGGATGTGATACCACTATGATTCTTTTGGATAATCAAGTCTGGAATTTGTCACTCACTTCTTCACAATCATAAGGTTCAGAATTAGGTGTTTTGGAACTTTTTCATAATCACCAGTTCATTGCTATTATAGTTAACATTATCTTTGGTCATTCAAGACCTAACATCTTCAAATATTTTAATCATTTTCTATCTCAGAATCAGTGTTAGACTTTCCACTCTTGTATTTCAAAACAAATGTATAAATTTGCAAAAACTCAACCCATTTCAAATGCCTTTGATTCAACTTTCCTTGACTATTCAAATATTGCAAAGCTTGATGATCAGTATATAAAACAAACTCCTTAGGAAGAAGATAATGTCTCCATTTCTTCAATGCCTGAACTATAGCATAAAATTCCTGATCATAAACAAAATATTTTCTCTTGGCATCATTCAACTTCTCACTAAAATAAGAAACAGGTTTACCTTCTTGACTCATAACAGATCCTATTGCAATACCACTAGCATCACAATCTACTTGAAACACCTTATTAAAATCTGGAAGTGCTAAAATAGGTTATTCTTTAACGTTATGTTTCAACAGTTTAAAACTCTTATCTACCTCATTAGTCCACTTGAACTCTTTTCTATCCCCTCTTATTGTTTCAGTCAAGGGTCCAAAAATACTACTAAAATTTATGATAAAATTTTTGTAAAAGATAGCCAAACCATGAAAAGATCTTACCTCAGTAGCACTCCTTGGAGTAGGCCATTCAAGGATAGCCTACACTTTCTCTAGGTCCAATTTTAGACCTTCTGCTAAAACTACAAATCCTAAATACACTAACTCTTTCTTCACAAAACTACACTTCTTCAAATTAATCAATAATTTCTCTTCTCTTAACTTCTCAAACACTATACAAATATGCATCATATGCTCCTCCAATGTCTTACTAAAGATCAAAATATCATCTAGGTAAACAATGAAAAACTTACCCAAAAATTATTTCAGAACCTCGTTCATGAGCCGCATGAAAGTTCTCGGTGCATTGGTTAGCCCAAAAGGAATGATTAACCACTCATACAATCCTTCCTTTTTCTTGAAAGAAGTCTTCCATTCATCTCCTTCTCTGGTTTGAATCTGATGATATCCACTCTTTAGATCTATCTTTGATAAATAAATAGCTCCACTCAAATAGTCCATAATATCATCCATCCTCGGCAATAGAAACCTATACTTGATTGTGATCTTGTTGATAGCCCTGGAATCTGTACACATCCTCCATTCTCCATTCTTCTTTGGTGCTACTACTACTAGTACAACACATGGACTCAGGCTCTCCTGAATCAACCCTTTCTACAATAATTCATGTACTTGTATGTTCAACTGTCATGCCCAAAATTAAGGCAAAAGCATTGTTTAAACTTTGTGTAAGGTTTTGATCAATACAATCTTCTTTTTCAAGGTTTTCATTTTGATAGAAAATTTTTATGCCATGCTTTACTAAGTATGAGATATAGAAGGTTCACTTTTAATAAAAAAATTTATGTTTAAAAAAAAACAAAACAAAACAATAGTAATGGTGCCAAAATACCAGGCTACCATAAATTAGAAAGTAACAATGATTTTATTATTATATACATACGATACGATTTGTATATATACTAATAAATATATAAATATTTATGTTCAAAATGAAGATTTACTTATTTCAAGAAAAACTTACTTAAATCAGTTATATTAAATTTATATTTTGATGCATCAAATTGTGTGTGTGTGTGTGTATATATCGAGACATATAAGTGTTCATTAATATACTTTTACATATTTGTAAAATAAGGGAATTATGAAGATGCATAGAAATAATAAAAAGAATTATCAACATTCTATTTATGTTCATATCCATTTGAATTGATTTCTTCTACATTTAATGATATCATATAGAAAGAATTAATAATCTATTTTTTTTTCAAGTCAAGCAACAATATAAATGAACATATACTTTATTTGAAAACCATTCATAAAATGAAAATAAATCCTTTCTTTCAAGGGATAGCTAAAATGAAATATGTATATAAACTTTTTTGAACGCAAAATCTTAGAATTGAGATATCTTTTCTTTATTGCGAGTACTCAAATAGCAACATAGCTTTTATGTTTATATCATCTAATTCTAAACATAAATACTAACATATTTCTTCAATATAAGGGAAATAAATGCATCTCTTTCATAATCATTTTAGTTCAAAAGATGGAAGAAAATAATGCATCCTACTATCTTGATCCAGGAGCATTTTGGGTTCCTGAAGATCTTTCTTAGTCTTGGAGGAATTCCCTGTCAGAGGGATGCAATACTTTATTTTTGGCAGCTTTCTGATTTTCTATGTTGCAATGATCTGTGGAGATATTTGGAATGTGCACTAAAAGGAGTTTGTTCCATTATGTATGTGGAAGATATGTGTAAGGTCACAGCTCTTGAGGTTGCTTTGTGGCTTGCGAGCACAAGTTTAGATCCTATGTTGGTTGTTCCTATCAGAGGTTGCCTGTTGCAGATCTGAACTAGTTGGTGGATCCTTGGATCTTGCGAGATCTTGCTAATACTTTGTTATTTCATTGTAATAGGCTGAAACCTAGAAGGCTTTATAGCCGGGCATGTTGAAGGAAATTCTCATTTGAAGCATTATATTGTTGAATTTCATTGTGCTTGTAGTTGTTTTAATTGGTAGTGTAGGTTGCCAGATGGGGCCTTGCATAGTTAAGGGCATGTTCTTGGGTCATGTGTGGACCTAAATCCAAAGGCACATTAATTTTTTATCATTCTTTCATTATTTTTGATTTCTCTTATTGATCTGGACCTCTATTGTAATTAAATGCCTGACTGGCTGACTTGTGGCTTAGTTGGCTATATATTGAGAGTTTAGGTTGATGTAGAGGGAGGATGATGATCATTAGATCATTCAAAAAGATGTATAATGTGTATTGATATGATGGAAGAGTAGAGTAGAAGTAGATTTGTGAATCTGGGACTTTATAGCAGAACTAGTGGCCTACGGGCTTAGGACAACAAGAGGTAGCTTGGTGGCTTGTGAGCACAAGTTTAGATCCTGTGGTGGTTGTTCCTATCAGAGGCTACCTGTTGTAGATTTGAACTAGTTGGTGGTTCCTTGGATCTTGCAAGATCTTGCTGATACTTTGAAATTTCATTGTAATAGGTCAAAACTCGGAAGGCCTTACAGCCAGGCATGTTGAATGAAATTCTATTTTGAATCATTATCTTGTTGTATTCTGCTGTAATTTTTGTTGTTATAATTGGTAGTTGTAGGTTTGAACCATTGATTATTGGATCCTCCATCCCTCCCCTACATCAAGTGGTATTAGAACTTGAATATCTTGAGTGTGTAAACCAGTTGAGGTTGTTTGCATTAGGACCTTGATTTGGAGATGCCTCTGAGGAGACCATATTTGATGTGAGAGATGAAGATTTCCTTGAGTGAAAAAATTGCCAAATTGAGGCAAGTTGTGAATATCAATAGTAGATCTCTGAGTGTGTGGAGCCAACTGGTATCTTGCAATCAAATCACCAAGCAGAGGTAGTTGCACTTTGAAGGGAACTTTATGGAGAAGTTGGGTTAGTTTTGGCCTAAATTCAATCTACGGATTTAAGAGTTGATGAAGTCTTGTTGGAAGAAAGTTGTCTTTGCTGAACACCTTTGTGATGGTGGTTTTGTCAACTTTCTTTTGTTTAGTTTTATGGTGTAAATCTTATTTTCTAGTTGTGGACTTGAATTGTTGGTTGATAGTAATGAGTCTTGTGATGAATTATAGATATGGGATGCTGATGATGAGGGCTTTCATATTGATGTGGATCTGACTTTGGATCTACTTTTTGGGGATTTGGATACTCTTTTTGTTGAGTTAGTTTGTGGTGATCAGTGGTATGCTGATTGGATTGATGAGATTCATGTGATCCTGATGTTTGAATGGATGAAGCATAGATGGTTGATTTTCAGATTTGTTCTCTTGTCCTTGATGGATTGGAAGCCTTTGGTGAAGAAGAAGTTAACTACAGGTAATTCTCTTGAGATTAAAGTATGGGACATACTTTTTATTTACCTGGATAGTCTGATGCAAGAGCATTTTGGGTCTGGAAGATCTTTCTTAGTCTTGGAGGAATTCCATGTCAGAGGGATGCAATACTTTGTTTTTGGTAGCTTTCTGAGTTTCTATGTTGCGATGATCTATGGAGATCTTTGGAATGTGCACTAAAAGGAGTTTTTTCCTTTATGTATGTGGAAGATATATCTAAGGTCTCATCTCTTGAGGTGGCATGGTTTGGTAGATATTGGATGAACTATTTCAAAGTTAGAGTTGTTTTCCTTGTCATCAAAGTACTATTTTCCTACATTTTTGGTGTTGATTGTGCATCATGCAGAACTTGATCCTTAATGAATCAGCCTTTGAACTCTTAATGCCTTAAAGAGGACCTAAAATAATATATTTTCCCAGGAGAACAAGTCCTAATTCATTATGAATCAAAAGTTATGTCCATTTTTCTCAGGTACCTATTTTATGGTAGTTTTTCACATGAAACATGGAGTGTTTCTTCTTGCGTGGTTCCGTGTGATGAGATGGGGCCTTGTGTAGTTAAGGGAACATTATTGGATTATTTTGGACCTAAATCAAAAGGTTCATTAATTTTTTATCATTCTTTCATTAGTTTTGGTTTCTTTTATTGGTCTGTACCTATATTGTAATCAAATGCCTGACTGGTGGACTTGTGGCTTAGTTGGCTATATATTGAGAGTTTGGGTTGATGTAGAGGGAGGATGATGATCATTAGATCATTAGGAAATATTTAGAATGTGTAGTGATATGATGGAAGAATAGATTAGAAGGATATTTGTGAATCTAGGACTTTGTAGTAGAACTAGTGGCCTGCGGGCTTAGGACAACAAGAGGTCGCTTGGTGGCTTGCGAGCACAAGTTTAGATCCTGTGGTGGTTGTTCCTATTAGAGGTTTCTTGTTGTAGATCTGAACTAGTTGGTGGTTCTTTGGATCTTGCAAGATCTTGTTGATACTTTGTAATTTCATTATAATAGGCCGAAACCTAGAAGGCCTTACAACCAGGCATGTTGAATGAAATTCTATTTTGAATCATTATCTTGTTGTATTTCACTACAATTGTTGTTTTTATAATTGGAAATTGTAGGTTTGGACCATCCTTTATTGGATCCTCCATCCCTTCCCTACATCATATCTATTACTAGCATTACATATGCTAGGCTCTTTAACATAGCCTTGATTTAAAACAACTTTCACAAAGGCTTCAAGCCAAGCAACTCGAATAACATACAAGAGATATATCCAAATTTCCATCTAGCTCCATGAAAACCAACAAATGGTATTTCTTTAGAAATCTACAAAACAAAACAACAGACAATGGAGGCTCACCTCCCAACATAGGCCATTTCATGGCCACCCCCGAGCTAGGAGAAACAAAGATGGATAGGGGATTAACATGCATACATTAAGAACATGCTCAAGAAAAAACTAGTAGACAAACAAGAACATCAAATTCCCTTCCCATGGCTATGCACATAATGGGTCACCTTGGACCCATAAAAGGGGTGAAGGTGGAAGCTACCCAAAAAGGAGAATTTCAATATATAAGAAATAACCTACCTTCAACAAGGCCTAAAATCTGCTCATAATGCCTTCACAAGGCCAAAGATACAACCATCAACCCTTCACATTTCACACAAGATCAACTCCCTTATGTCCCCCAAATATTAAACACAAGGATGGAAACATGGATTCTCATACATCCATGCCTTATCCCCTTCCTCCTAGAGGAATGACTCTATACTAGATGAGTAGTGCCAATTCTTGCCCTTCACCCATCAAGGCTCTCTAACCTCCCAAGGGTGAGTTTGGCCTTGTACACCCCAAAGAAGACATGCAACAAAAGAAAGGAAAAATCACGTGCATGCATAAACCAAGATGTCAAATAATTACTTACAACACTAAGCATTCACATAACACAAGAAAGTAAATAATGCTGCACATAACATTAAGACAAAAAGTTTCCAAGATCCAACCTCAATCCAAGCTAATGGAAATGTGGGTTAAGATGAGCTTCCTCCTACAAGCCTCCTCCTTTTCTATGCACTAACCAAAACCCTCAAAACTAAGACCAAACTCTCACAATCTCACAAGTCTCCAAAAATTGAAGAGTGGGCAATTACCCACAAATTTTCCCTCCAACTCCTTAAGAAGGCAAACCCTAAACCCTTCAATCAAGAGAGGGAAACTCAAATTTCAAAATTCAAAAAGAAGAGGGGACTTCCATGCATCTCTAATTTTCGTCACTTTTCAAAAGAGCATCTTTTGGAAGGGCAAAAATAGCTAGAATGCATCATAATGGTCAAAATTTGACCCCTAACACATGGCACCACTATGAGGTAGTCTATTTTTAACCTCCACTACCATATATGGTCACTAAATGACTCTCAAAAGTCCACCTAAAGAGGACCCACGAAAATGAAAGAGATTCCCACTCCAGGCTCCTAAAAATAGGAGACCACTCACTCTCATAAAGTACTTGGTCATGCCAACTCACATAACATGTGTCAATTGACACCATGAATAAATTACATTACAACACAATACACATGTCATGCCAAGTGGACTAAATTAAAATAAAATAAATATAATCAAATAATTACAATCATGCATCACTTTACAACAATTTAACATTACAACGAGGTTAATTTATCCCCTTGGATATAACCTTGGCTTAACATGAATTTAACAAGTATCCATCTTTCATTTCCCCTGATATAACCATAGTCTTACCTACACACTTGAAAAAAATCAGTAGCTCATGAAATGTCAATAACATATATATATGTAAATAGAATACATCTCAAAATCACATTCTTAACATCATAAATTTCTAACTGCATCTCATAATAATTCTCATCATTTCCAACATTGCATTTCTAAAGCATATAAAATCAAGAATACAATGATATATGTTAATTCTCCTAACATAATAATCATGATCATTTTTCATATTTTTTCCTAACATAAGTGCACATTAAAGTATTATACTTAAATCAAATATTCATCAATTACTATGCTCATGACCTAATAAATAGCATGAAAGTAAAAGTCCTATATCATCATCACATAACCATAGGTCATCACATAGTATCAAAATATAATGTCTCTGTCCAAATAGTCCAACATGATAAAATAGAGTGTCAACAAGAGTCATAAGATGAAAAATAAAATTCTATGAAATGATGGCATAGGGTGAGGCCTCACGTCCTCCCCCCCTAGGCATGAACTTCCTCTTGGAGTTCATCAAAAAGATGGGGATAATGTGCTCTCATTTATGTTGTGTCCTCCCAAGACATTGTAACCTCATCATAGCAATCCCACTAGACCCTAACCTAGTCACGACCTTGACCTCGAAAGGCCAGCATCCTGCGAGCCAAAATACGTATGGGCTCCAACACTAGCTGTCCATCTGACTCCACTTGTAAAGCATCCCAATTAATAATGTGAGACTCATCATAGATATACTTCCTCAAAGGAGAAACATAAAATACATCATGGATACACAACACGCTAGGTGGAAGAGCTAGTCAATATGCAAGTGGCTCTATCCTCTCTAAGGTCTCAAAAGGTCCAACAAAATGATGTGCGAGCATAGAACCCTTTCCAAAATGAATTGGGCTCTTATACTATCGCACTCTCAAGAAGACTCTATCTCCAACCATATAGACACGATCAGTCCTCTTTGCATCCACATACTTCTTTTGTCTATCTTGAGCCTCTCTAAGATACTTCGTAATCAATTCTACCTACTACTCCAACTCCCTAACTAATCGCGGTCCTACAACCACTCTATCCTTAATCCTATCCCAACTCAAGGGAGTCTTGCAAGGTCTACCATACAAGGCCTGATAAGCTGGCATACCCAAAGATGAATGATGTCCATTATTATAGGAAAACTCCACCAAGTGCAAGTACTCCTCCCATCTAGTCTATTCATCCATTACATACATACGAAGCATATCCTCCAATACCTAATTAACTCTCTCAGTCTAACCATCTATCTCAGGGTGATAAGCATGTTAGAATAACTGAGAGGGGGGTGAATCAGTTATCCTCGGTCCCAAATATAAAATGTATAACTTCAAAACAAACTCAGCTTAATTTGTAGCTTGACAAACAATAATACTAAATTGTCTGTGCTTTTACTGATTACCAATTAATTGCTCATAGTGATTATCAACCAAATCAAATATGTAATATGTAAAGTATGACAATTAATCAATCACCACAATAAACACATAACACAAAATATTTAACGTGGAAACCCTATAAAGGGAAAAACCACCTGGGACCAGCAACCCAAAAATTGTTCACTCTTCTGAAGTGAGGTTGGTGAAGACCCAACCTTGTTAAAGGTTACAAAACACACTATAAGGTGTGACCTTGTTAGAGGATTTAACACTAACCATTATCGTCCAACTAGCATTCACTATGGGGTTGACAAGATAAAAAATGTACATTCTGTGAATGACATTACAAGACTTTCAAGTCTACTTGGTTAAGAGATTTATCTATTTACAATGGTTAAACTATAATAGCAATTGATCTAATTACAATACAACTTCTATTGCAAATGTTTAGATCTATTGTGTGCTCATTCAAATCCTCTGATCAATATATCAATTCTATTTCAAAAATATTCAATGACTCAGTGTCTCTCAGTTATAGCTTTCTAAACACTTGATAATCTCTGCAGTTCGGTTCTCCTTAACCAGTTTGATCAGGCAAGCATGAAATAATGTTCACGCGATATCTCTGCAGTCTCCTTCCTCTGGCATTAGTTTCATTATGAAACTCTAGTCTTTTAAATAGATAAGTAAACCATTTTCTTCTCATCCATCATATGTTTCCACTTAATCTCCTTCGTTAATTTTTTTGCTTAAGCCTTCCTCGGTAGTTGTGTCAGTAGCACATTTTGATTCCATCCACTAGATCTTTTCTAAATTTTATTAGCAGTTGATCTTGAAACAAACTTTATCTTCAATCACTGATAATGATGTACTTTCTAGCTCATCAACCTTATTGGCTAAACTATTCATTTAGTTCTTATGTCCATACTTAGTTAACAAAGAAATGTGTCTTTGAACACAAGCTCGGTTGATAATGTCTCTTGGTATTGTTGGAGATTTGCCAGCAGACCAGAATTGACTATGTTTGTCATTGATGACAACATATGGTAAGTAGCATGTGTGGAGGACTTATGTAGTAAGCTTTAAGTATATATAGCATGCGCATGTTATCAACATGATATCACAGATGCAGAGGTTAACTGTTAGTACAGATAGTTATATAGCAGCTTGTGTCAGTAGTGTTCCTGATAGAGTAACAGATAGTGTTCTATGTATAGTTGTTCATACAGCTTCCATAAATCCTTGCACCTTTGGATATATGTTGGAGAAATTTTAGTAATGTTACAATCATGGATACATAGTCTGATGTTCAGTAGAACTGAAGTTATGCAGTCGCTATTTGCTAGTAGTAGTTTCCTATGGTTATTCAGAAGAGCCGACGGAGATTATATTGGTTTTGGAGTTGCGCCTATCATTTTGGTATGCACCCTTGGAATAAGGCTTAGAGATGAGTTAATAATGTTCAGTTAAGACCGCATAAAGTAATTCAGCTTGAGAAGAAAGATACAGTTGTTTTGGTAGAGCCGATAGAGTATAGCATGCGTCTACAATTATCTTATTGGATAGGTTCCAAAATGTGTTGCATGCTTAGTAGAGCTGACTAATTTATTATTGGATTTTGTTATGGTTTCTCTAATATGATTTCAAGGTGGTTCTAATAGGTTGAATTGATTATATCATTTAGATGAAAGATACTTATAGACAGTCATTTGTGATTGCTTGAGTGTGGTTCATGGTTGATTGTGAAGAGCAAAGCAGAGTGTGTGAAGTATTGAGCCATCAAGAGAAAGTCTATGTGACCAAGTAAAGTATTTTTTCTATACATTGGAACTGATCCAGATAGTAGGTCAAAGCACAGTTCACCAAGATCCAGCTATAGTGTGTATTTGTTAAACAGAAGGTTGTAGCCTTCACCCCTTTAAGCAGTGTGACCTCGGACAGTGCATCCTCTCCCCTAATAGGGACTATTGTAAAAGACTCCTAATAGGGTCTGACCCTCGACCAGGTCTACTATACTAAATATATTGTAAAGAAACTCCTAACAGGGTTAAGGATCTTCTAGCAAGGATCATAATACACTAGTATAGGATATTAGTGGGTGTCAATTCCCACCAGGGTTTTTACCTATTTGGGTTTCCTTGTAACCAAAATATTGGTGTTGTGTTCATGTGTTCTTTCATTTTGTTTATGCTTATGCTTAAGTACACCTAATTGGATAAATAATTGAAACTTTAGATAATTGATTCACCCCCCCCCCTCTCAATTATCTCTTGGGACTATTCCTAACAATTGGTATCAGAGCCAAGTGCCTTGGAGAGAAATTTTAACAGCTTCAGGTTGATCAGATGGCATTCTTAAGAAAAGAAAGTCCTAAGTTTGATGGAGATAATTATCTTGATTGGAAGAACAAGATGGTGACTCATTTGCAATGCATTGCTTTTGAAGTTTTTAATGTAACTATCAAAGCAGCCAAGATCCCTACCTTAGAAGACCTTGCAAAGGATGATGCTACTAAAAGGAAAAAGGAATTTTTTCATCAAAATTCAATAGCCAAAGAAGCCCTTATCAGTGCCCTCTTTGATAGTGAGTTTTCAGAAATAAAGAAAGTAGACACCACCCACAAGATATAGAAGCACCTAGAAGACATGTTTGAAGGAGATAAAAAAGCAAAGGATGTGTGCAGAAAGACATGGAAGAAAATATACAATGCATTAGATATGCTACCTGAAGAAAACATTAGAGATTACAATCAAAGGATCAATGAAGCAGTTGTTGGAATCAAGAACAATGGTGGAGAAATTTTAGAGGAAGACATTATAGACAAGTTGATGACTACTCTCACTCCAGAATATGAAAGCAAGATCAACATCCTTGATGAGACAATGCAGCTTACTTCAAATTTCAAGAGAGAGACCTTGATCAAAAAAATCTCAGCTTTTGAGATTTCAAGATTGAAGACAGAACCTAAAAGTGAGACAGCCTTCAAAGCAACAGTCCATGGTAAGAAATCTACAAACACTTTTGGTAATTTTGCTGATATTGATGAAGAGAAAACACTAGATGATTTCATTGCTATGATTTCTAAAAGAGAAAATAAAGGAAAAGGAAAATATGAAGGTTAATTTCCATTTAAGTGCTTTTCATGTAATAAGATTGGTTACTCTGCATCTAAGTGTCCTACAAGAGCTAGAAAATTCAAAAATGACTACAAGACTAAGTACTCCAAGGAATGTTACTATGCTGGAGATGGAGTTTCAGATGATGAATCAACTGAAGAATAAATTGGATTCATTGCTATAACAGATCATGAAGATAAGAAAGAGGAGCAAGAGCTAGCATTGATTTCACAAGCTGACATAACGATAGACTCGATTATAGATAGTGGTTGTTCACATCACATGACAGGTGATAAAGATAGATTTGTTAATCTAGACAAATACAATGGTGGCATGGTTAGATTTGGAGATAACACTCCTAAACCTATCATTAGTAGAGGAGCTATCACATTAGATGGAAAGAACAATACTGATGATGTTCTCTATGTTGATGGTTTGAAATATAATCTTCTTCGTGTTGGGTAGTTACTTGAAAAAGGTTATCAGTTGGAGTTCAAGGATAAAAAATGCATCATTAACAACAAGGATGGTCTTATGATTGCATCAGGCTCAAAGACTAAAGGTAATGTTTTCTAACTCAATTTAGAAGCAAGTTGTTTTATTGCTAAAATTGATGACAGTTGGTTGTGGCATAAAAGACTATGTCATATCAATTTTGATAACATAGTAAAAATAAGCAATGTAAAGGCAGTAAGAGATCTACCAAGCTTAGCAAAGCCAGTTGATACCATATGTAGGGAATGTGTGATGGGAAAGCATGTGAGAAACTCATTCAGGAGTAAGCACAATTCAGCAGAGAACAAGTTGGATCTGATTCATACAGACCTATGTGGTCCTACTCAAAAAAGATCATACTATGGTGAAAGGTATTTCATTTTGTTTGTTGATGATTATTCTAGAATGATGTGGGTTTCCTTCTTGAAAGATAAGTCAGAAGAATTTGAAAAATTCAAGATATTCAAAGCTAAGGTTGAGAATGAATCTGGACTAAAGATAAAATGTTTAAGATCGGATAGAGGAGGAGAATTCACCTCTAACAAATTCTATGAGTACTATGAAGAACATGGCATAAAGAGATAGTTGAGTGCACTTAGAACCCCTCAGCTGAAAGAAATTATAGAGAGAAGGAATAGGATCATCCTTGATATAGCGCACAGCATCATGATTGAAGGAAAAGTTGCACACACCTATTGGAGAGATGCAATCAATACAACTATCTATACCATCAATAGAATACAATTAAGACCAGGCACAGACAAGACACCTTATGAGCTATGGTTTGGTAATGTTCCCACACTAAAATAATTCAGAATCTTTGAAGCAAGTGCTACATTAAGAGGGATGACGCAATAGGCAAGTTTGATGCAAGAAGCGATGAAGTTATTTTCCTTGGTTACTCTACTAAAAGAAAAGCATATAGATGTTACAATTTAAGGTTAAAGAATATTATTGAAAGTGCTCATGTTAAGATTGATGAAAATTTTATGGTTCAAGAAAGATATCATGATTACTCACCTATGATTGAAGAAGAACCTAGACCTTCCACTAGTGAGACAGTTGTTGAAGAAATGTTTGACAACATTGATGTGTTATTCAATGACCCTAACAAAAGTGAAGCAAAAACTCCAAAGGCTGATGAGTCAGTATCACCTAAAGTTCCAAAGTTCACTTCTAGATATCATTCTAAGGATGACATCATTGGAGATCAGAGCAGCAAAGTCACAACAAGATCAAAAGAAAAGAATCAAGCAAATAATGAAGTGGTATGTTTACAATCTCAGACTGAACCTTTAATTGTTGAAGATGCATGCAATGATTCTGATTGGCATGATGCTATGAAAGAAGAACTAGATCAGATTATTAAGAATGATACTTGGGAATTGGTCCCTAGAGCTAGTGATAAAAATGTGATTGGAACAAAGTGGATATTTAGAAACAAGATGAATGAAGATGGTAAAGTAGTAAGAAATAAAGCAAGATTGGTCTATAAGGGATATGCACAAAGAGAAGGTATTGACTATTCATACACTTTTGCACCAGTAAGCAGATTAGAAGCTATTAAACTATTTTTAGCTTTTGCAACATTCAAAAACTTCAAAGTTTATCAGATGGATGTTAAGTCAGCATTCTTTAATGGAGAACTAAAAGAATAAGTATACATTGAGAAGCCAAAAGGATTCACCCTATCAGACAGACTTGATCTGGTATGCAGATTGAAGAAATCCCTCTATGGACTTAAGCAAGCCCCCAGAGCCTAGTATGAAAGACTTGATGGATATCTAACTAAGATTGGATTTAAGAAAGGTGCATCAGATTATAATCTATTCATTAGAGAGACATCTGAAGGTCTACTACTTGTAGCTATATTTGTTGATGAAATTATCTTTGGAGGTAATGACAAATTAAATGCAGAATTTGCCAATGAAATGTAGAGTGAGTTTGAGATGAGTATGATTGGTCCTATCAAATACTTTTTGGGACTAAATGTATAGCAAACAGAAAAATGAATTTTTATTAATTAGTCCAAGTATGTGAAAGAGATAGTGAAGAAATTCAAGATGGATGATTGCAAGCCAGTAGGAACACATATGATCACTGGATGCAAGCTTACAAAAGAATATGACTCGCCAGTAGTGGATAAAACATTGTACAAGTCTATGATTGGTAAACTCATATATATTACTCAGACTAGACCTGATATTTCCAATGCATTTGTCATAGTTGGAAGATTTGCAGAAAAACCTAAGAAAAGTCACCTCATGGAAGTAAAGAAAATATTCAGATACTTGCAAGGCACTATAGGTTATGGTCTATGGTATCCTAATTCAGAAAATGTTAAGCTTAATGTGTATACTAATGCAGATTGGGCAAGATGTGTTGATGATAGGAAGAGTACATCAGGTGGAACAGTGTTTCTCGGTGATAGACTTGTCACTTGGATAAGAAAGAAACAAAATTATATTTCTTAGTCAACAGCAGAAGAAGAATATGTTGCAGTAGCCCTGAATTGTTCTACAATTGTTTGGATCAAGCAAATGGTAAAATATTTTGGAATTCAGATTGATTATCCTATTGCTATTCATTGTGATAACACTAGCACTATCAATATGTCAAAGAACCTTATGATGCATGCAAAGACAAAGCACATTGAAATCAAGTATCACTTCCTAAGAGAGAAAGTGGCAAAGAAAGAAGTCAAGTTGGACTATGTGAGTACTAAAGATCAGTTGGCAGACATATTCACAAATCCATTTCCTAAGGATACTTTTGAGTATCTCAGGGAGAAGTTGGGAGTAATTCCCTTCCTTGATTATGCTTAAAAGAAAGAGGAAAAGGAATCAGTCCTCAGGGACTAATGGAAGGTTGACTACTCTACCTCAAGAGTATTACTAGTGCTTAAAATGAATGGCATCCTTTTCCATTGATGTCAAAGGTGTAGTAATATATAGAGTCATGAAAAATAGAAGTAAATGAGTAATTTACTAAGGGGGAGCAGTATTCAGTTATGGAAACAGTTTAGTTGAGGAAATGGAGAATGTTGAAGAATATTGCAGTAGATGGAGGACTCATCTTTGGGGGATTTTTGAAGAGGAAATGGAGAATGTTATAAAATAAATGTTCATTTGGATTGGTGGACTTTTTCATTCCATATGTTTCCATCAATTCTAAAGGGGGAGATTATTGGAGATTTTCCAATAGGCCAGTACTGACTATATGTTTGTCATTGATGACAATATATGGTAAGTAGCATTTGTGGAGCACTTATGCAGTAAGCTTTAAGTATATATAGCATGGGCAAGTTATCATCATGATATCATGGACACAGAGGTTAACTATTAGTACAGATAGTTATATAGCAACTTGTGTCAGTAGTGTTCCTAACAGAGTAACAGATAGTGTTCTATGTATAGTTGTCCATATAGTTACTATGAAGCCTTGCATCTTTGGATATATGTTGGAGACATGTTAGTAATGTCACATGCATGGACGCATAGTCTGATGTTTAGTAGAAGTGAATTTATGCAGTCGCTATTTGCTAGTAGCAGTTTCTTGTGGTTATTCAAAAGAGCCAATAGAGATTATATTGGTTCTTGAGTTGCACCTATCATTTTGATATGCACCCTTGGAATTAAGCTTAGAGATGAGTTAGTACTATTTAGTTAAGAGTGCATAAAGTAATTCAGCTTGAGAAGAAAGATCCAATTGTTTTTGTAAAGCCGACAGAGTATAGCGTGCATCTATAATTATCTTATTGGACAGGTCCCAGAATGTGTTGTGTGCTTAGTAGAGCCAACTTATTTATTATTGGAGTTTTTTATGGTTTCTCTAATATGATTTCAAGGTTGTTCTAATAGGCTAACTTGATTATATCATTTAGAGGAAAGATACTTATAGGCAATCATTTGTGATTGCTTGAGTGTGGTTCATGGTTGATTGTGAAGAGCATAGCAGAGTGTGTGAAGTATTGAGCCATCAAGAGAAGGTCTATGTGACCAAGTAAAGTATTTGTGCTATACATTGGAATTGATCTAGATAGTAGGTCAAAGCGTAGTTCACCAAGATCCAGATATAGTGTGTTTCTGTTAAACAGAAGGTTGTAGCCTTCACCCCTTTGAGCAGTGTGCTCTCAGATAGTGCATCCTCTCCCCTAACAGGGACTATTGTAAAAGACTCCTAACAGGGTCTGACCCTTGACAAGGTCTAGTGTACTAAATATATTGTAAAGCAACTCCTAACAGGGTTAAGGATCTTCTAGCAAGGATCATGATACAATAGTACAGGATATTAGTGGGTGTCAATTCCCACTGGGGTTTTTACCTATTTGGGTTTCCCCATAACCAAAATATTGGTGTTGTGTTCATATGTTCTTTAATTGTGTTTATTCTTATGCTTAAGTATACTTAATTGGATAAAGAATTGAAACTTGTAGATAACTTATTCACCCCCCCTCTTAGTTATCTCTTGGGACTATTCCTTATAGGTATACACTACACTGCTTGATGTATATTGGAATGCTTCATTAACCGACTGCACTACTTTGTAACATTTTTCTTCTATCTTCATAACAAATTAATGCAATATAATCAAGTCAACAATATGAAGTCATAGACTCATCAATAAGTTACCAAGAGTATTCATTGTCCTCATATGTCATATCCATCTTCCTTAATGTAGATATCTCAGTTCTTCATCATTCTCTTCTCTTCTCTATAGATGTTTAAATATTTGCAACTAACATGATAAGTACTATCAAAACTAGTTGACATCAATGACAACATAAATCTAATTCAATTATCTTACATAACAATTCAGTGTTTGGTGATCTCTAATCACTTGAAGTTCTTCAATCAGGTTCTCAATCAATTTTAGTTCATCAATCTCTCCCTTTGGCATTGATGGAAACTCAAGAAATATGAAGTGTACCATACACATACGAAACATGTACTCTACAACTTTGTAAGAAAATGATGTATCTCGATAAGCTCTCCCTAGCTTAATATGTTTAATCACTACATTACTTGACAACATTACAAGTGCAGACCTTATTCTATAGATATGATCTTTGCAGCTCTCAGATTCCTTTTTCTATTCTCATTAATTGATCTTCAACATTCTCCCTGACTTTCTTCTGTGTATCTCTCTTTTTCATTTTAGATCTCTCATTAATTTTCTCCCTTTGATAGATGTTTCAGTGTTCTCATATTGTTTATCTCTCCCTTTGTCTCTATTTCATATTGATATCTCTCTCCCTTTGACAACAATGCCAAAGAAACACATAAACATACAGCTCTATAGTAGCCATGTAACTCTCTATTGTCTGGTGCATTCACTGTATCTCTGTATACTGATTATGCCATTTTTCTCTCAAATATTTCACAAACTTAGATAGGATCCAAAGCGTGAACCATGTTGCATCAACATGTATGATCTTCTGATAAGATTAGGTTGATGCAGCCTCCAGATCACATTAGTGACTGGTAGACAAGGGACAAACCCCAAGTCTATTCCTCAAGTATCCAAGTGTATCCTTTGGTAGAGGCTTGGTAAATATGTCTATAAGTTTCTCTTTAGATGTAACATATTCTAACTTAACTTGCTTCTCCTATACTTGTTCTCTTAAGTAGTGATACTTAATAGAAATGTGTTTGGTCTTAGAGTGCATTATAGGATTCTTTGAAATGTTTCTTACACTTGTGTTGTCACAATATAATCACTGACTCAGTGATTGTCTCATTCATACCTTCCAACACTTTCTTAATGTATGCAATATTTGAATAGTTTGTAGCAGCGGCAACATACTCTACTTCCGCAGTAGATTGGGAAATGAAAGGTTGTTTCTTACTTGTCCAAGTAACAAGTCTTTCACCAAAGAAAAATGCTCCTATGATGGTACTCTTTCTATAATCCATATTTCCAGCCCAATCAGCATCGGTGTAGACTTTAAGTTCAAATTTTCCATCCTTAGGATACCATAATCCATAGTCCTTAGTTTTCTTTAGGTATCTTAAGATTCTTTTTGTAGAAATCATGTGTGACTCCCTAGGATTTGCACAAAATCTAGCAACTATCCCATAGCATGTGCTATATCAGGTCTAATATGTACTACATACATCAACTTACCAATCATAGATCGATACAATGTCTGGTTTACCTCTGTAGTTTCATCATCTTTAGTTATTTTGCAGCCTATAACCATCGGTGTTCTAATTGGTTTAGCATCTTCCATGCCAAATGTTTTTAGTACTTCCTTTATATACTTGGATTGTGTGATGAATATTCCATCATTCTGTTGAATAACCTGCAGTCCTAGAAAGAACTTAATCTCTCCAAACATAGACATTTAAAATTATTTTCTCATCTCATCAGTAAATGATTTATATATGTGATCTTTTCCTCCAAAGATAATATCATCCACAAATATCTCAGCAATCAAAATAGTGTCATCAAACTCACCTTTCATATACATATTGTTGTTCTCACCAGTTCTAACAAATCCAATACTTAACAAATAAGTATGTAGCCTTTCATACCAGGCTCTTGGTGCTTGCTTTAAACCATATAAAACTTTATATAACCTACATACCATATCTTTCTTATATGGATCAACAAACCCTTATGGTTTTTCTATGTAGACTTCTTCTTCAAGTATCCCATTCAGAAATACAGACTTAACGTCAATTTGATAGACTTTAAACTTTTTATGTGTTGCATAGGACCATAATATTTGAACTCCTTCTAGTATAGCAACAAGTGCAAAGGTCTCACCATAATCTATTCCTTCCTCTTGTGCATACCCCTTGCAAACTAGTTTGGCTTTATTCCTTGTAACCTCTCCATTTTCATTCAGCCTGTTTCTGAAGATCCACTTAGTACTGATAACATTCTTATCCTTAGGTCTAGGTACTAAGGTCCATGTCTTATTTTTCTCTATCTATTCTATTTCTTCATTCATTTCATTTATCCATTCTTCATTCTCCAATGAAACTTTAACATTTTTTAGTTCAAATTCACAAACTAAGCATGTACCTTGTCTTGTTTTACTCCTTTTTTGCATGCCATCTTGCTTGTCGCAAATGATTTGGTTCTTAGGATTATGTCTCCTAACAAATCTTGCTAGTACTTGATCTCTTCTTTGTTGTTCATCCTGTTCAGGTTCATGTGCTTGCTCGGTTGCTCCTTCCTGATCATCAATTTCTCTTTCCTGTTCATCATTGTTATTTTCTTGTTGACTGGTTTTCATAATCTGTAGCTTCGGTAGATACTCTGGTTGTTCAATGTAAGTGAATCTACCATAGTCTTCTGGTTCCTTTCTACTTTCTTCTACATTCTTATCATCAAACTCATCAACCCTGACATTAGTACTTTCAATCATTTTATTTGTCACCTTATTTAGACACTTATATGCTTTTCTTTTAGAGGAATATCCAAGAAATATCCCTTCATCACCTTTTGAGTCAAACTTTCCATTTCTTTCATCTTTTAGAATAAAAAATTTACTACCAAAAATTTTGAAGTAACTTATAGTAGGTTTGTGACCAAACCATAACTCATAGGGTGTTTTGTTTGTGTCCTTCTTCAGTTGTACTCAGTTTAGAACATAAATAGTTGTGCTAACTACTTCTCTCTAGTATGTCTGAGCCACATTCTTTTCTATCATGAGTGTCCTTGCACAATCAACAATTGATCTATTCCTTCTTTCAGCAATCCCATTTTGCTAAGGTTTCCTTGGTGCTGAGACCCATCTTTTGATACCATGCTCATTACAGTAGTTAGTAAATTCATCAGAAATAAATTCACCTCCTCTGTCAGATCTTAAGCATTTCAATTCTTTACTAGTCTCTCTCTACTTTTTCTTTATACCACTTGAACATCTTAAATGACTGATTTTTCTTTTAAGAACATGACAGTCATTAATCTAGTGTAATCATCATCAAAAAGAATGAAATATTTGTCTCCATAGTAACTCTGAGTTCTCATAGGACCACATAGGTCAGTGTGAACTAACTCAAGTATCTTCTTTGTTGAATAATCTTTGCTTTTGAAACTATATTTTTTCATTTTACCTTTTTGGCATTCATGACACATAATATGATCAGGCTTTGTTAGGCTAGGCAAACCTCTAACTTTTTTATTTTTACTGATCTTAATCATGTTATCAAAAGTCACATGACATAACCTTTTATTCCACAACCAAGCATCCTCATATTTCATCATCAAATAAGAAGACTAATCATTATCAAGATAAAATAAGTTACCTTTCATTTGTGCTCCTGTCCCAACAATTTTTCCACCATCATCAAATATCTTTACCTTCTTGCTCTCAAAAGAAACTCGGTGACCAGAATTGTTTAGTTGTGTTACACTTAGAAAATTATAATTTAGTCCTTCAACCCAGTAAGCATTATCACATCTTATTTTTTCATTTATCAATAAAGATCATTTTCCTCTAACCATACATGGTGTATCATTACCCATCTTTACAGATCCTCCATTATAATGCTCTAGATAATCAAATTTTTCTTCATCACCAGTCATGTGATGTGTACAACCACTATCAATGATCCATGTATCATTTTTACTAACCTTAGAGATAAGTGTTGTCTCTACATACCTTTATTCTTCCTTGGAGTCATCCTTCATAGCAACAAATACTACTTCTACATCATCATTTGTATCAGAATAAAATTCATTCTCTTCAGCAATGTAGCATACCTTTTTACCTTTATCATTGTTGTCTCGATTGTCTCTATTGTAGTGTCAGTAACTTCTGTTGCTTCTTCTCCCATAGCTTCCTTCACCAAATCAATCTTTTTTTCTATCATCTTCTTTCCTATTTGGACATCTGGCAGCAATATGACCAACTTCTTTGTAGTTAAAACATGCTAAAGGTAGTTTGCCTCTATATCTACCTTTTTCTTTAGGTAATCTCCTGGCCATAAGAGCTTCAATCTCATCAAGTTCATCAGCAGTATTGTTATCACTATCATCCTTATTATTTCTACTGCTAGACTTTATGATCTTTAGAGAAGTCATAAAAGTAGATTCAATAGATGGTACGACACTATTATCAAAGTTGTTTAGTTCAAAGGTTGTCATCTTACCAATCAAATTGTTAAGTGTGAGAGTATTATTAGGTCCTGACCTCATTTCTTGTATTGCAAAAATTTTGATTGCATACATAGGCAATAGAGTCCTTAGAATTTTTCTTACCACACTGTCTTCATTAATGACACCATCAGATACTCTGATAGCATTAACTAACTCATTTATCTAGTTTGTATACTACACTATATTTTCTCCTTCTTTCATTTTCATATCATCAAATCTTCCTCTTAAACTTTCTTCTTGGGCTCTCTTGACATGTGCATCACCACTATAAACTTGAGCAATTTTATCCCACATATCCTTAGCAGTAGTATACTCTTTGATATCTTCAAATTTGGCATCTATCAAAGTAGCATAAATCTCTATCATAGTAATGTTATGCTCATGTCTATCTCTCAATTGATCAAGTGTCAAGGGGCCAATAGGTGGTACAATGTAGCCATTCTCTAATAGAGTGAGAGCAGAATTCCTAATTCTAGATATATGCAGTTTCATTCCGCTTTTTCATATTGTGAAGTTGTCCTTGTTCAGCTTTGGCACATCCCTCTTATACATTTTTTGATCTTTATGCTAAAGTCCTTAAAACTCTGTTCCAAGAAACCACTATGCTCTGATACTAATTTTTAGAATAACTAAGAGGGGGGTGAATCAGTTATCCTCAGTCCCAAATACAAACTGTATAACTTCAAAACAAATTCATCTTAATTTACAGTGCGGTAAACATTAATACTAAATTTATTATGCTTTTACCGATTACCAGTTAATTTCTCATAGTGATTATCGACCAAATCAGATATGTAATATGTAAAGTATGATAATCAATCAATCACCACAATAAACACATAACACAAAATATTTAACATGAAAATCCTGCAAAGGGAAAAACCACCTGGGACTGGCAACCCAAAAATTGTTCACTCTTCTAAAGTGAGGTCGGTGAAGACCCAACCCTATTAAAGGTTACAAAACACATTGTAAGGTGTGACCTTGTTAGAGGATTTAACCCTAACCATTATTGTCCAACCAGCATTCATTATGGGGTTGAGAGGATAACAAATGTACATTTTATGAATGACATTACAAGACTTTCAAGTCTACTCGATTAAGAGATTTATCTATTTACAATGGTTAAACTGTAACAGTAGTCAATCTAATTAAAATACAACTTCTATTATAGATGTTCAAATCTATATTATGCTCATTCAACAAGGTGTGACTTTGTTAGAGGATTTAACCCTAACCATTATCATCCAACCAGCATTCATTATGGGGTTGACATGATAAAAAATGTACATTCTATGAATGACATTACAAGACTTTCAAGTCTACTTGGTTAAGAGATTTATCTATTTACAAAGGTTAAACTGTAACAACAGTCAATCTGATTAAAATACAACTTCTATTGTAGATGTTCAGATCTATATTATGCTCATTCAAATCCTTTGATCAATATATCAATTATATCTCAACAATATTCAATGACTTATTATCTCTTAGTTATAGCTTTCTGAATGCTCAATAATCTCTGCAGTTCAGTTCTCCTTAACTAGTTTGATCAGGAAAGCATGAAACAATGTTCACACAATATCTTTGCAGTCTCCTTCCTCTGGCATTAGTTTCATTATGAAACTCTAGTCTCTTAAATAAGCAAGTAAACCATTTTCTTCTCATCCATCAAATTTTGTTGCTTAATCTCCTTCATTGATTTTGTCACTTAAGCCTTCCTTGGTAGTTGTGTTAGTAATACATTTTGATTCCATCCACTACATCTTTTTTGAATTTTCTTAGACATTGATCTTGAAACAAACTTTATCTTTAATCACTGATGACAATGTACTTTCCAGCTCATCAACATTATCAGCTAAACTAATCATTTAGTTCTTCTATCCATACTCGGTTAACAAAGAAATGTGTCAGTGAACACAAGCTCAATTGATACTGTCACTCAGTATACACTACACTACTCGGTGTATACTGGAATTATTCATTAACCGACCACATGGCTTTGTAACATTTTTCTTCTATCTTCATAACAAATTAATGCAACATAATCAAGTCAACAATATGAAGTCATAGACTCATCAATAAGTTACCAAGAGTATTCCTTGTCCTCATCTGTCATATCCATCTTCCTTAATGTAGATATCTTGGTTCTTCATCTTTCTCTTCTCTTCTCTACAGATGTTTAGATATTTGCAACTAACATGATAAGTACTATCAAAACTAGTTGACATCAATAACAACATAAAACTGATTCAATTATCTTACATAACAATTCAGTGTTCAGTGATCTCTAATCACTTGAAGTTCTTCAATCAAGTTCTCAATCAGTTGTAGTTCATCAAAGCAGTGCTGAAATTGATCCTGGTGCCCAATGTTGACTATAACTCTCTCCAAAAAGATGATGTGAAAATGGAATCTCTGTCAGATATGATCTTACAAGGAACACCATAAAGTATGATGATATCTCTCAAGAAGACCTATACCACTAAAGGTTTTGTGAAAGTGGTATGAATGGGTGAGAAGTGGGCTACCTTAGTCAACCTATCCACTGTCACCATAATAGCATCGTGGAGATGAGAATACATAGGAAGACCCACAACAAAGTCCATGGATATAATTTCCCACTTCCATTCAGGTATCTCATGTGGCTGAAGAAGCCCACCTAGATGGCGGTGCTCTGCCTTAACTTTCTAGCACTCCAAACATCTAGCTGCAATCTCTACAATGTGCAATCTCATACCCGGCCAATGGTAAAGTTGCCTCAAATCTACATGTAACTTCTTGACTCTAGGGTGCACTGCATAAGGAGCTCTATGAGCTTCCAGAACAATGAAGTCATGCAACCCACTGGAAGAAGGTACATAGATGTGTCCTCTATGGTGAAGAAGACCATCTAACTCTAGGGTATAATCTGAGAACTTCCCTTCAAGGGGTCTCTGCATCTAAACCAACTGACAAACCTTGGAGTAGAATCCATCCTCAGGCAAGTGTTGCAAAATGTGTCCCCTCAAATCTATGCTAGAAGACATTGATGAAAGCTTGTGACATCTCCTACTCAAGGCATCTGCAACTACATTCTCCTTACCCTTGATTTAGTGAACATAAAATTCATACTCACAAAGGAACTCCATCCATCTCCTCTACCTAGTGTTGAGATTCGACTGAGTGAAAATGTACTGCAAACTTTGATGATCTGAGTGGAGCTCAAATCCATGACCCAAAAGAAAATGTTATCATCTCACCAAAGCATGCACCACTACTACAAGCTCAAGGTCATGGGTAGGATAGTTGAGCTCATGAGTCTTAAGTTTCCTAGACTCATAGGCAATAGCTCGACCACCCTACATAAGGACTACTCCTATACCATCCAAAGATGCATCTGTTCAAACCATAAACTCTATTGAAGGATTTGGTACTGCAAGAATAGGTGCACTAGTGAGTGCTCCCTTGAGCTCCTGAAAATATCTCTCACACTTCTCTGTCCACTCAAAATTCTTCCCCTTTCTCTGGAGGGAAGTGATAGGATGAGCCACTCTAGAGAATCCCTCAACAAAACATCTATAATAACTTTCTAGCCCCATGAAAATCCTAACCTCGATCACACTAGAAGGTGCTAGCCAATCCATAATCACTTTAAGCTTAGATGGGTCAATATAAATCCCATCTCCTGATATCACATGACCAAGATAATGAACCTCAGATCTAAAGAAGGCACACTTCAATAAACTACCAAACAACTGATTCTCCCTTAAATACTGCAAAACCTACCTCAAATGCTCCTCATGCTCTTGCTCATCTTGAGAGTAGATCAAAATATTATCCAAAAATAATACCACAAATTTATCCAAGAAAGAGCGGAACACTCCATTCATGAGACTCATTAACACAACTAGAGCATTCATGAGTCCAAAAGGAACCACAGTGAACTCATGATGGCCATAGCATGTATGAAATGAAGTCTTGTGGATATCACTCTCCACAATCCTCAACTGATGGTACCTCAACTTTAAGTCAATCTTAGAATACACACGAGAACCTTGAAGCTGATCAAACAAGTCATTGATCCTAGGAAGTGTATACCAATTTTTTATGGTCACCTTATTCAACTATCGGTAATCCATACACAACCTAAGAGATATGTCTTTCTTCTTAACAAAAATAGCTAGTGCACCCCAAGGCAATACACTAGGATGAATGTGCCCTTTCTCCAAGAGCTCTTCTAACTGAATCTTGAGCTCATTAAGTCCATGGGTAGTCATCCTATATGGTGCTCGAGATACAGGCTCTACTCCTGGCACAAGGTCAATATGAAAATCCACCACTCTAGGTGGTGGCATACCAGGTAGCTCTAAAGGAAAAACATCTGATAACTCCTACAGGATAGGATGGTCATCAAGGGAAGGTTCCTTCTCAACCTCCTCCTCTTGATCATTTTTGGTGATGGAAAATAACTGACAACCCTTTTACATGTACCGCTTAAGCTACATAGTAGAAATCATATGAAGAGGTATAGGCCTCTGAACTCCTAAGATAATTGAAGGCACACCAAAATCATCTACACACTCAATCATCTTCTACCTATAATCCATCTTGGTGTTGTGGGCATAAAGCCAATCCATGTTGTGGACAACATTATAAGACCCAAGTGGTATGATATGTAGGTCAGTTGTGGTGGTCAAGTCACCAATCTAAATCTAACTTCCTCTCACCAAGGAACTAATTGACACCCTAGCACCCGAGGCTAACTCAACTTCCCAACTCACATCCTGCCTAGCTTCCACTAGCCCACAATGCTCCACTACAAATGGAGTAATAAAATAATTAGTAGCTCCTAAGTCAAACAAAATAGAAATACTAATACATCCAATCCTACCTGCAGCCTCAATAACTATGGCTTGATGCTCAACCTGGTAGTTATCAACCACTGCAAACACTTGATGAGATCTTCCCATGTCTCCCACCATAGGCTCTGAAGTTGCTTCCCTCTTACTACCTACTAGACTCCCTGATGGAAAATCCCTAGCAATGTTCCCCATACCACCACAAGTTTAATATGGGCCTCTATCCTGAATCTAGATCCCCTAAGATCTAGACTGTTGTTGTTTACCTATCATACTAGACCCACTAAATCTACCTCTAGAAGACTGATGAGTCCTAGCTAGTGGTGTGTACTATGACTGAGATTTTTGATCTCACTGAGGACCCTCTAAATTTCACTACTTGGGCGTAGAGCCCTACTGCCCCTATGGAGGTCTCTGTCTCTAACTTTGCTAAGACTGTTGTTGCTACTGAGGTGCTCCAAATGATCCTAATGAGTGCTTCTGATTCCCTTTCCAGTGGGATCTCTGGAAACTAGAAGCCTATGGCATGGAATTGCAGTTATGTGACCTATTATGGATCTCCTCTGCAACCATGGCTCTCTCAATGGTATAACACAAATATCTTAGAGGTACCAACCATACTCTGTCAGATATAGTATGGTTCAACCCCTTAATAAAGTGGTTGACCTGAAGTTTCTTGTCCTTCATATAAGCCACGTAGGGAAGGAGCTCGAGAAAATTGCTCTTGTATTGTGCCACAATCATACCTCTCTACTGGAGGTCATGGAACTCATCAATACAATGCTATCTGAAATGCTCTGAGATGTATCGGGCTCTGAATCTCTCAAGAAAAATCTCCCATGTGAGGGTGTCTAAAGTCAAGTGGTGTTTATATTCCTCCTATCTCTACCAAGTAGAGGCATTACCTCTCCACATATGTAGTGCCAAATTTAACTTCAAGTTTCTCTTGTAAGAGCACAACCCAAAGAAGCGCTCAAGGCTCAAAATCCATGCCTCTACCTCTATCCCATTTGTAGATCCCAAAAAGGGTGGTGGTTGAAGGCGTAGGAGCTCTCTGATCTAATCTCTTGTATCACAAGATGCTCTTTGCACTATCTCAAGTGGTGGCTCAGGCATGTGTACTGACTCACCCTCTAAATCTACCTATCTGGAAGGATGACTCTTACTCCTCTCTCTAACCTCAGTCTACTGACCTCCTAGTGGCAATCTATCCATAATGATATCGGCAAGATTATGTAGGGAATTTAGAATATCCTTATTAGGGTTCAGTGGTAGTCTAGGAGGTGGTTCTGGCTCATCACCTACACCATCTACTAGCTTCTCATCATCCACTAAAGCCTCATGAGTAGCACTAGCACTTCGCCCACAGCGATGACCCCTACGTGTAACTGGAGGCATCCTACACAAGTGAAAATAAGACATAAGTTGAAAACACAATGGATTAAGGTTCCTAGAGTTGAAACCTGGCTCTGATACCAAAATGTCATGCCCAAAATTAGGGAAAAACACACCCAAAAATTTTTTTTGAAAATTTTCTATGTTGATTACTTTTTAATAAAAACTACGGTAAAAATTAAGGGCAAAAGCATTGTTTAAACTTTGCGTAAGGTTTTGATCAATGCAATCTTCTTTTGCAAGGTTTTCATTTTGATAGAAAATTTTCATGCCATGCTTTACTAAGTATGAGATATAGAAGGTGCGATTTTAATATGTTATTATATATGTGTGTGTGTGTGTGTGTGTGTGTGTGTGTGTGTGTGTGTGTGTGTGTGTTTATATATATAATAGTATATACATAAACAATTTATGTTTAAAAAAAAAATAGAACAATAGTAATGGTGCCAAAATATCAGGCTACCATAAATTAGAAAGTAACAATGATTTTATTATTATATATACATACGATATGATTTATATATATACTAATAAATATATAAATATTTATGTTCAAAATGAAGCTTTACTTATTTCAAGAAAAACTTACTTAAATCAGTTATATTAAATTTATATTTTTCTGCATTAAAGTATGTATATAGTATACTAATACAGTTATATATATATATATATATATATATATATATATCAAGACATATAAGTGTTCATTAATATACTTTTAGATATTTGTAAAATAAAGGAATTATGAAGATGCATAGACATAATAAAAAGCATTATCAACATTCTATTTATGTTCATATCCATTTGAATTGCTTTCTTCTACATTTAATGATATCATATAGAAAGAATTAATAATCTATTATTTTTTCAAGTCAAGCAACAATATAAATGAACATATACTTTATTTGAAAACCATTCATAAAATAAAAATAAATCCTTTCTTTCAAGGGATAGCTAAAACAAAATATGTATATAAACTCTTTGAACGCAAAATCTTAGAATTGAGATATCTTTTCTTTATTGCGAGTACTCAAACAGAAACATAGCTTTTATGTTTATATCATCTAACTCTAAACATCAATACTAATATATTTCTTCAATATAATGGAAATCAAAGCATCTCTTTCATAATCATTTTAGTTCAAAAGATGGAAGAAAATAATTCATCCTACTATCTATTACTAGCATTACATATGCTAGGCTCTTTAACATAGCCTTGATTTAAAACAACTTTCACAAAGGCTTCAATCCAAGCAACTCAAATAACATGCAAGAGATATATCCAAATTTCCATCTAGCTCCATGAAAACCAGCAAGTTATGTCTTTATAAATATGCAAAACAAAACAACAAACCATGGAGGCTCACCTCCCAACCTAGGTCATTCCATGGCCACCCCCGAGCTAGGGGAAACAAAGATGGATATGGGATTAACATGCATACATTAATCACATGCTTAAGACAAAACCAGCAGACAAATAAGAACATCAAATTCCCTTCACATGGCTATGCACACAATGGACCACCTTGGACCCATAGAAGGGGTGAAGGTGGAAGCTACCCAAAAAGGAGAATGCCAATATACAAGAAATAACCTGCCTTCAACAAGGCCTAAAATCTGCTTATAATTCCTTCACAAGGCTAAAGATACAACCATCAACCCTTCACATTCCACACAAGATCAACTCCCTTATGTCCCCCAAATAATAAACACAAGGATGGCAACATGGATGCTCATACATCCATGCCTTATCCCCTTCCTCCTAGAGGAAGGACTCTACACTAGATGAGTAGTCCCAACTCTTGCCCTTCACCCATAAAGGCTCTCTAACCTCCCAAGGGTGAGTTTGGCCTTGCACACCCCAAAGAAGACATGCAACAAAAGAATTGGAAAATCACATGCATGCATAAACCAAGATGTCAAATAATTACTTACAACACTAAGCATTCACATAACACAAGAAAGTAAATTATGCTGCACATAACATTAAGATAAAAAGTTTCCAAGATCTAACCTCAATCCAAGCTAATGGCAATGTTGGTTGAGATGAGCTTCCTCCTACAAGCCTCCTTCTTTTCTATGCAACAACCAAAACCCTCAAAACTAAGAGCAAACTCTCACAATCTCACAAGTCTCCAAAAATTGGAGAGTGGGCAATTACTCACAAATTTTCCCTCCAACTCCTTAAGAAGGCAAACCCTAAACCCTTCAATCAAGAGAGGGAAATTCAAATTTCAAAATTCAAAAAGAGGAGTGGACTTCTGTGCATCTCCAATTTTCGTCACTTTTCAAAAAAACATCTTTTGGAAGGGAAAAAATAGCCAGAATGCATCATAATGGTCAAAATTTGACCCCCAACACATGGCACCACTATGAGGTAGTCTATTTTTAACCTCCACTACCCTACATAGTCACTAAATGACTCAAAAGTCCACCTAAAGAGGACCCACGAAAATGAAAGAGATTCCCACTCTAGGCTCCTAAAAATAGAAGACCACTCACTCTCATAAAGCACTTGGTTATGCCAACTCACATAACATGTGTCAATTGACACCACGAATAAATCAAATTACAACACAATACACATAGCATGCCAGGTGGACTAAAATTAAAATAAAATAAATATAATCAAATAATTACAATCATGCATCACTTTGAAACAATTTAACATTACAACGAGGTTAATTTCTCCCCTTGGAGATAACCTTGGCTTAACATGAATTTAACAAGTATCCATCTTTGATTTCACCTGATATAACCATGGTCTTACCTGCACACTTGACAAAATATCAGTAGCTCATGAAATGTCAATAACACACACACACACACACACACACACATATAGAATACATCTCAAAATCACATTCTTAACATCATAAATTTCTAACCGCATCTCATAATAATTCTCATCATTTCCAACATTGCATTTCTAAAGCATATAAAATCAAGAATACAATGATATATGTTAATTCTCCTAACATAATAATCATGATCATTTCTCATAAATTTTCCTAACATAAGTGCACATTAAAGTATCATACTTAAATCAAAGATTAATCAATTACTATGCACATGACCTAATAAATAGCATGAAAGTAAAAGTCCTATACCATCATCACATAACCATAGGTCATCACATAGTATCAAAATATAATGTATCTGTCCAAATAGTCCAACATGATAAAATAGAGTATCAACAAGAGTCATAAGATGAAAAATAAACTGCTATGAAATGATGGCACAGGGTGAGGCCTCACATCAACTCTTCACTTTCTGTAGGTGTCATTATGTGTGCTACCTTATTTGGAAAAATGGTTCCTAGGATCAAGTCCATATGATGATTGATCTTCCTTACTAGTGGTAATCCATCAAGTACATTATCAGATACAATATCCTAAAACTCATTCAACAAATCTACAACTTCTATAGGTACATCTTCTACTTCCTCTTTACCAGCTTTTGGAATTAAAGAAAAACACATATGTTTATGCCTCATACCCTAGGAACTTTATTCCATCAACAAAAGTTATTCTTGCATTACCACATATCTTTTCTTTTATGTCTTTCAATGGCTTTAGCTTACGTTGCACTCCATCCTTTGTCAGGGAATAGGTATTTGCATGACCATCATGTACATCACACCTGTCAAACTACCATGGTCTACCCAACAACATATGATATGCATCCATGGATATGATATTATACAGTACCTCATTGTGGTATCCACCAATCTTGAACTTCACTAGGCATTATTCATTGACCATGACCTCGTGGTCATCCTACACCCAGGCAATTTGATATAGGTGTGGGTGTTAGGAATAGTCCCAAGAGATAACTGAGAGTGGAGGGTGAATCAGTTATCTACAAGTTTCAATTCTTTATCCAATTAAGTGTACTTAAACATAAAGCATAAATATAATAAAAGAACACATGAACACAACACCAATATTTTGGTTACGGGGAAACCCAAATAGGTAAAAACCCTGGTGGGAATTGACACCCACTAATATTTTGTACTAGTGTATTATGATCCTTGCAAGAATATCCTTAACCCTGTTAGGATTTTCTTTAAAATATGTTTAGTACAGTAGACCTGGTCAAGGGTTGGACCCTGTTAGGAGTCTTTTCTAATAGTCCCTATTAGGGGAGAGGATGCACTGTCCAAGAGCACACTACTCAAAGGGGTAAAGGCTACAACCTTCTATTTAACAGATACACACTATATCTAGATCTTAGTGAACTGTGCTTTGAACTGTTGTCAGGATCAGTTCCAATGTATAGCACAAATACTTTACTTGGTCACATAGACCTTCTTCTGATAGTTCAAACCTTTGCACACTCCGCTCTGCTCTTGCTGTCACTCATGAACCACACTCAAGCAATCACAAATGACTACCTATAAATATCTTTCCTCTAAATTATATAATCAAGTTGGCCTATTAGAACCACCTTGAAATCATATTAGAGAAACCATAACAAACTCCAATAATAATTCAGTCGGCTCTACTAAGCATGCAACACATTTTGGGACCTGTCCAATAAGATAATTGTAGATGCACGCTACACACTACCAGCTCTAACAAAACAACTGGATCTTTCTCCTCAAGCTGAATTACTTCATGTGCTCTTAATTGAACATCAATAAATCTTCTCTAAGCTTAAATCCAAGGGCACATACCCAAATTATAAGTGTAACTCTGAAACCAATAATATCTGTTGGCTCTTCTTAATAAACACAGGAAACTACTACTAGCGAATAGCGACTGCATAACTTCACTTCTACTAATCAATAGACTGTGTCGATGAATGTAACATCACTAACATTTCTCCATCACATATCCAAAGGTGCAAGGCTTCATGTCAACTATACGGGAAACCATACTCAGAACACTGTCTATTACTCTATCAAGAACACTGCTGATGCAAACTACAATATAACTGTCTGTACTAACTATAAACCTTTGACATCAATGGAAAAGGGTGCCATTCATTTTAAGCTCTTTTACTACTCCTGAGGTAGAGTAGTCAACCTTCCATCAGTCCTTGAGGACTGATGCCTTTTCTTCTTTCTTTTAAGCAGAATCAGGGAAGGGAATCACTCCCAACTTCTCCCTGAGATACACAAAAGCATCCTTAGGAAAGAGCTTTGTGAATATTTCTTCCAACTGATCTTTAGTACTCACATAGTCCAACTTGACTTATTTTTCTACCACTTTCTCTCTTGGGAAGTGATACTTGATCTCAATGTGCTTTGTCTTTGCATGCATCACAGGGTTTTTTGACATATTGATAGTGCTAGTGTTATCACAATGTATAGCAATAGGATAATCAATCTGACTTCCAAAATTTTTTACCATTTTCTTGATCCAAACAATTGTAGAACAATTCAGGGCTGTTGCAACATATTCTGCTTCTACTATTGACTGAGAAATACAATTTTCTTTCTTTCTTGTCCAAGTGACAAGTTTATCACCAAGAAACATTGTTGCACCTGATGTACTCTTCCTATCATAAATGCATCATGCCCAATCTGCATTAGTATACACATGAAGCTCAACATTTTTTGAATTAGGATACTATAGACCATAATCTATAGTGCCCTGCAAGTATCTGAATATTCTTTTTACTACCATGAGGTGACTTTGCTTAGGTTCTGTTGTAAATCTTCCAACTATGCCAACTGCATTAGAATTATCAGGTCTGGTCTGAGTAAGATATATGAGTTTACCAATCATAGACTTGTACAATGTTGTATCCACTATTGGTGATTCATCTTCTTTTGTAAGCTTGCATCCAGTGATCATAGGTGTTCCTACTAGCTTGCAATCATCCATCTTGAATTTCTTCATTATCTCTTTCACATACTTGGACTGATTAATAAAAATTCCTTTTTCTATCTACTACACATTTAGTCCCAAAAAGTACTTGATTGGACTAATCATACTCATCTCAAACTTACTCTACATTTCTTTGGCAAATTCTGCTTTCAATTTGTCATTACCCCCAAAGATAATGTCATCAACAAATATAGCTACAAGTAGTAGACCTTTAGATGTCTCTCTAATGAATAGATTACAATCCATTGCACCTTTCTTGAATCTAATCTTAGTTAGATATCCATCAAGTCTTTCATACTAGGCTCTAGGGGCTTGCTTAAGTCCATAGAGGGCTTTCTTCAATCTGCATACCATATCAGGTGTATCTAATAAGGTGAATCCTTCTGGCTGCTCAATGTATACTTCTTTTAGTTCTCCATTCAAGAATGTTGGCTTAACATCCATCTGATAAACTTTGAAGTTTTTGAATGTTTCAAAAGCTAAAAATAGCTTAATAGCTTCTAACCTACTTACTAGTGTAAAAGTTTCTGAATAGTCAATACCTTCTCTTTGCGCATATCCTTTACATACCAATCTTCCTTTATTTCTTACTACTATACCATCTTCATTCATTTTGTTTCTAAATATCCATTTTCTTCCAATCACATTTTTATCACTAGGTCTAGGGACCAATTCCCAAGTATCATTCTTAATAATCTGATCTAATACGTCTTTCATAGCATCATGCCAATCAGATTCATTGCATGCATCTTCAACACTTAAAGGTTCAATCTGAGATAGTTTACATACTGCTTCATTGTTTGATTGATTATTTGCTTTTTATCTTGTTGTGGCTTTGCTGCTCTGATCTCCAATGATGTCATCCTTAGAATGATATCTAGAAGTGAACTTTGGAACTTTAGGTGATGTTGACTCATCATCCTTCCTACTTCACTTGTCTCAGGGTCATTAAATAACACATCAATGTTGTCAAACATCTCCTCAACAACTGTCTCACTAGTGCAAGGTTTTGGTTCTTCTTCAATCATAGGTGAGTAATCATGATATCTTTCTTGAACCATAAAATTTTCATAAATCTTAACATAATCACTCTCAATGATCTTCTTTAACCTTAAATAGTAACATCTATAAGCTTTTCTTTTAGTAGAGTAACCAAGAAAAATACCTTCATCACTTCTTGCATCAAACTTGCCTGTTTCTTCATCCCTCTTAATGCAGTACTTTCTTCCAAAGATTCTAAAGTATTTTACTATGGGAACATTACCAAACCATAGCTCACAAGGTGTCTTGTCTATGTCTAGTCTTAATTGTATTCTATTGATGGTATAGACTATTGTATTCACTACATCTCTCCAATAGGTTTGTATAACTTTTCCTTCAATCATGATGGTGTGTGTTATATCAAGGATGATCCTATTCCTTCTCTCTACAATTCCATTTTGTTGAGGGTCTAGGTGTGCTTAACTTTCTCTTTATGCCATGTTCTTCACAGTACTTAGAATTTTTCAGAGGTGAATTCTCCTCCTCTATCTGATCTCAAACATTTTATCTTTAGTACAGATTCATTCTCAACCTTAGCTTTGAATATTTTGAACTTCTCAAATGCTTCTAACTTATCTTTTAAGAAGGCAACCCACATCATCCTAGTATAATCATCAACAAATAAAATGAAATACCTTTCACCATAATATGATCTTGCTTGAGTTGGACCACAAAGGTCTGTATGAATCAGATCCAACTTGTTCTTTGCTAAATTGTGCTTTCTCCTGAATGATTTTCTCACATGCTTACCCCTCACACATTCCCTGCATATAGTATCAACTAGCTTTCCTATGCTAGGTAGATCTCTTACTAACATTACATTTCTTATCTTTAGTATGTTATCAAAATTGATATGACAGTCTTTTATGCCACAACCAACTGTCATCAATTTTAGCAATAAAACAACTTGCTTCTGAATTGAGTTGGAAAACATTACCTTTAGTCTTTGAGCCTGATGCAATCATAACACCATCCTTGTTGTTAATGATGCATTTTTTATCCTTGAACTCCAACTGATAACCTTTTTCAAGTAAATGTCCAACACTAAGAAGGTTATGTTTCAAATCATCAACATAGAGAACATCATCAGTATTGTTATTTCCATCCAATGTGATAGCTCCTCTACCAATGATAGGTTTAGGAGTGTTATCTCCAAATCTAACCATTCCACCATTGTATTTGTCCAGATGAGAAAATCTATCTTTATCACCTGTCATGTGATGTGAACAACCACTATCTATAATCTAGTATGTCCTTATGTCAGCTTGTGAAATCAATGCTATCTCTTGTTCCTCTTTCTCATCTTCATGATCTATCTTATTATTCATTTTCTCTATAATAGCAATGAATCCAATTCCTTCTTTAGCTGATTCATTATCTAAAACTCCATCTCTAGCATAGTAACATTCCTTAGAGTACTTGGGCTTGTAGTCATTTTTGAATTTTCTAGCTCTTGTAGGACACTTAGATGCAAAGTGACCAATCTTATTACATGAAAAGCACTTAAATGGAAATTAACCTTCATATTTTCCTTTTCCTTTCTTTTCTCTTTTGGAAATCATAGCAATAAAATCATCTAGTGTTTTGTCTTCATCAATATCATAAAAATTACCAAAAGTGTTTACAGATTTCTTACCATGGACTGTTACTTTGAAGGTTGTCTCACTTTTAGGTTCTGTCTTCAATCTTGAAATCTCAAAAGCTGATATTTTACTAATCAAGGTCTCTCTCTTGAAATTTGATGTAAGTTTCATTGTCTCATCAAGGATGTGGATGTTGCTTTCATATTTTGGAGTGAGATTAGTCATAAACTTGTCCATAATGTCTTCCTCTGAAATCTCTCCACCATTGTTCCTGATTCCAGCAACTGCTTCATTGATCCTTTGATTGTAAGCTCTAATGTTTTCTTTAGGTGGCATCTCTAATGCATTGTATCTTTTCTTCCATTACTTTATGTGTGCATCCTTTACTTGTTTATCTCCTTCAAACATGTCTTCAAGGTTCTTCCATATCTTGTGGGCGGTGTCTACTTTATTTACTTCTGAAAACTCACTGTCAGAGAGGGCACTGATAAGGGCTTCTTTGGCTATTGCATTTTGATGAAACAATTCTTTATGCCTTTTAGTAGCATCATCCTTTGCAAGGTCTTCTAAGGTAGGGATCTTGGTTACTTTGATAGTTACAGTAAAAACTCTAAAGCAACGCATTGCAAATAAGTCACCATCTTGTTCTTCCAATCAAGATGATTATCTCCATCAAACTTAGGACTTTCTTTTCTGAAGAATGTCATCTGATCAACCTCAAGTTGTTAAAATTTCTCTCTAAGGCACTTGGCTTTGATACCAATTTTTAGGAATAGTCCCAAGAGATAATTGAGAGTGGGGGGTGAATCAATTATCTAAAAGTTTCAATTCTTTATCCAATTAAGTATACCTAAACATAAAGCATAAACACAATGAAAGAACACATGAACCCAACACCAATATTTTGGTTACGGGGAAACCCAAATAGGTAAAAACCCCGGTGGGAATTGACACCCACTAATATTTTGTACTAGTGTATTATGATCCTTGCTAGAATATCCTTAACCCTGTTAGGAGTTGCTCTACAATATATTTAGTATAGCAGACCTGGTCAAAGGTCAGACCCTATTAGGATTCTTTTACAATAATCCCTGTTAGGGGAGAGGATGCACTGTCCAAGAGCACACTTCTCAAAGGGGTGAAGACTACAACCTTTTATTTAATAGATAAACACTATATCTAGATCTTAGTGAACTGCACTTTGACCTGCTATCTGGATCAATTCCAATGTATAGCACAAATAATTTACTTGGTCACATAGACCTTGGATCAGGTGTCAGGTGTGTCAAATGTCCTTTTCAATCTTCATCCAAAATGTCCAAATCAACTGCAGCAGATCTAACCCTTTTGGGCTTTGTCATTTCATCCCATGTAGCTACCTGTTCCTCTAACGGCCAATTAAAATCTTGGACAAGTTGCAGTTGGGCCTTTTGTCTCTCCCATCTGGCATCCGTAATTGCCTTAACATCTGACACAAACTTGGTGAGGTCCACTTCTTCTTTGATGGCTTCATCTAAGGCTTTGTTGAAGCTCTCTAAATCGATATCATTATTCTCACCTAAAAATACCTCTTTCCTAGGCAATACAAGATCAACATCCGATCTCCAATTATCAAGGCTCTTTATTGTCCCATTTGTACTCAAGATTGAGGGGATGAATCTGTTGGTACAGGAGTTGAGCATGGCTACCTTAGCCTCAATCGAATTTGCCTTACCCTTGAAAAGTGGTAAGATGGCTTTAATTCTGTCAATCTCCTCACTAACCCTTACAACTATATCTGGTATATCACTCCCCAATGACTGGGCCAAAATCAACTTCTCAAAAAGTGGTGCCCTGACAGACCATATTGCATAAAATTCATTTAAAATTTGCACATAACTATTGACCTCCTTTTGCAATTCTGGCAACTTGCCATAAGCAATATAAACCAGGTCAAATTTATCCTTGATTGTATTCATTCTGTACTATAAAATACCTAACAAGGCATGCAATACTGCCTCATTCTTTTCATCACTAATCTTTTTCAACTCAGCTGCCACCTCCTCTTCTGTCATTGCTTGTATCATGGGCTACTCTGGAGGTGCAGGGGCTTCTACAGGAACACTAACAAGTTTCTCTTCCAGATCATTTGCATGTTTTTCAAGTGCTCTGTTCCTTATTACTATCATATCTTTGTCTTCCACCAAAGTACTATAATCTTCTAAGAGGTTTCCATACCTCTCTGATATTTGCTTGATCTTATCCTCATTCAATTTTGTAAATTGGGTCAAAACCTGAGAAATTTATAGGTCCCCTGTATTGTGGATTAACCACATAATTTTATCACCTTCCATCTGCTCTTTCACATTTAAAATATGTGGCTTTCTGTCCTTTGGATATAGACTCCACATGGCCAAGGCCTTATTTTTAGGGCTATACCCAAATCCTCTTATTATATCCCCTACTTGCGTTTCAGAAGACAAAGTGACATTTTCTTGTCTCTTTATTTGATCAATTACAAAGTCAATATACAAACTCCACCCCGGCACAAGCAACATATTACTTTTTATTACTAATTCCCTAGCCTCATCTGGAGTAAGATTTTCTTCCTTAGGGTCATATTCCTTCAACTGTTACAATGCCTCATCTGGTACTTTACCTTCTTCCGTTATCTATACACCTCAGGCTACTTGTTGCTGCTTGTGCCATAGCAAGAAACTCTTGAATTCCTCATAATTCAAAAAATTATCATCCTTCATGAAGGCATCTTGTTCAATTAATCTATCATCTTGTCCCAATGCTAGAGGCAACTCTATATCCACCTTTTCAACCCTTTGTTTCCTCTTAGCCTCTCTAACTGCTTTCCTTATTTCATGATGATGAAAGCTAGTCCTAGGATAAAGGGAACTTACCCTATCCTTTCTCTTCTTCTCTGAAGGTTCTATTATCATCAATTTTTGTTTCTTTTTTTGGGCTCAGGGGTGTCCTCTGAGCTAGGTAGCTCATTGAGGTTGATAGTCTCATCTCCTCCCTCTGGTTCTTCATTTAGTGGCTGCTCCATAGGAGGTGGCCTATATATGGGATAGCCACCATCACTATCCTCATCACATTCAGAATCAGAGTGGGCTTTCTTACCCTGATTAGCATCATCAATATGATCCTTCATGGAATCAACAAGTGTGTCAAATTGAGCCATCATTTGCTCAAGTCTTCGAAGGTAAGGCAGAGTAGGAAAGAAACCCCCAAATGCCAATCCTTTTCCATTGAACTCCTCAATTTTGTGTAACCGATCCAATTGTCTAACTCTTTTCTCCACTTCATCATCTTCAATGATGTTTTTGATCACATCCTCTTCAGGATACTCTTCATGTAATTTATTGAAAGGAATAGTAGGCATGTAGTGTCTCCTTGCAACAGCCATGAAACCTTCTATATCTACATAGCTATGTGGTGCTGCAAACATCCTATATTTTTCCAACCAATCATTCACTTTGCTGAATACTCCCTTCCCAATTGTAATATAATGAACTTTGAAGTGCTGAGGAGTGAGAGTCCCTTTCCTATGGGAAGCCAAATGTTCTTTTTCTATCAACATGAGTTGCCAGACAAACTCTAGAAATGTAACTCTTAGAGGAACATAAAATGGGAGTAGATGAGGAGGCTGAGGGCATCCATAAACCCGAATCATTGTATAACCCGAATCATAGTAAATGTCTCCCCAATTGTGACCCTTGGTCTAATTATGAACAAACTGTTGGGGTCTAACCAATTGCAAGACCTTGGTTGATAATCTTGTACAATTCACCCCCAAACTCTGAAGAATGGGGTACGCAATCCAATTCTCAAAGGTACAAAAATCTCACCTAGGGCACGAAGGGCTCCACACTCCTAACAGGAACTGCACTGGGTTAGGCTTTCCATTCCACATCATTTGTGGTTTGAGATCATTCAAATTTAGGAGGCCATAATTGTGATATACAATTAGGTGCATCAGAAGGGAGTAGTGAATGAACCTAGGTTGAGAGCCAGAGGAGAAATTCTTCAAGGATAGCAAACCCTCATGCATCATATTTATGATATACCCAATGTAGTCACACCCTTTTCTCACCATAAATCTTTGTGAGTCCATCACTAATATCAAAATGTTAGATGCAATCCTCTCGGGACCCGCATCAATTCCAAAAACCTGGCATATCTCATACATAATGTATTTCATGTAAAACTTCAGGTCCTTGTAAGCATATGGAATCGACCCAGCCATAGGTGCAATATAATTTTTGTTCTCCTTGGGCATATGACTTTTAATCTCCATAGAGACCAAAGAAGCTTCTCTGACATATTTGTTTGCCTGGGCCTTCAAGTTAATTTATGTGGCCATTGGAAACTAAATTCTAAAAGCATTCATGAATGAATTTCGGTTTAGGGTTATCAAGGGTGAGCCATCCTCTTTTCTAATGGTCTTTGAGAGAGGATCATATTTCTGAGATAGCATGAGGAGCAAGTCCACATCTAGGAAAACCTCCAGGATAATCAACTTAGCCAACCCTAAAGTCCAAGGGTTTGATACTGGTATAACACTATCATGGTTCTTGTAGAAATAACTGAAAAGACACATGCCTATGATTTTAGGCATCCTGACATCTCTATAGTAAGCTAAGTCATTGACAACTATGTCATCACTAACCTTCTTATTTTGGGATGAACCCAGCAAAAGTGTGAGAAATTCATCCGAGAAGCTCTCCTTAACTTTCTCTTTTGACCCCTAGCTGGTAGAAGCTCCACTTGTAGACGTCTGACTCATCCTGACTAAATCTCTAGAAATTCTACTACAAATTCACTGATCACACTGCAATTCTAGAAAGCACAAAAACCCTAGCACTCTGTACTTCTCTAGCAAGCTTCGTAATTCTCAAATGAGCCATCTTTAGTTGTTTTAACCTATAGTATTGAATGCATCACCATATCTAACATCTCCAGCTATCAAGAAGTCACTTCCGCCATTACTTCAGCATGCATAGGGTTTCAAAAACTAGCCGTAGCTGAGAAACTTTCAAATTTGAACATTTCACGACCTGGCGACTGAAGAAAAGTGACACATAGTCATTTTACAAATTTGGTGCTTTAGAAAGGTATTCTGAGATCTGGTGACTAAGAGAAAATCTTGTAGTCGTGAAACACTTTTGACTTTTCAAACTTCATTCTGAGATCAGGCGACCCGGCCATCTGGAGATTTGGCAACTAAAAGGAAGAAAACTCAATTTATTCTATTCTGAGAACTGGCGACTATAGTCATAAACTTTTAGTTGTGGCAATATATTTGACTTTAAAAGCATTCAGCGATCACCCGACCTGGAGATCTAGAAACACATCAGAGATCTCATAATCTCATAAAACTTTGACTATTTGACTTTCTTCTTGAGATCACACGACCACCGTCGATCTCGTTCTTTAATTCATCCAGTGGTCCATATTAAGTCTTGAGAAGATTTCATAACTAACCGCTTGATTCAACGACCCAGAGAGAAAACTGTGTCACTGAATCATTGAAAGCTTATCGGCTAACCATCAGGAAACTGAGGTCACACAACCACATAGTCATTGTATCACTAAATACAATCTAACCGCCAAGTCCTAACTGCTTCATTAACCCTTACTTGACCTCGAGCAAATCTGGAGACTTGGCGACAAAGACTTCTCGTTGAATCTCACAATCTATCTCTTAACTAGGGTTTAGTCTTGAGAACACATGACTGAGGCATTCTCCAAATCGTGAGAACACTTCTTAACTCTAAGTTAAAACTAGAGATACACCATCCACTCAATCAAAGAATCATCAACAGTTCTCATTAAGTCTGTCAAACCTTTGTCACTTAACTGCAGCATTCAGAGATCTAACAACAACTGTGTTGTAGAATAACTAACTGCCAAAGAGGTAGCCGCCCACATTTGGAGATTACATGACCAAAGGAACTCTCAATCGCTGGATGGAAAGACTAACCATCATATTATTACGAGATCTAGAGACAACCGCCAAGGAAGACCGCTACTCCATCTCGAGATTCAGCGACCAAAGAGAAAACTCATGATTGCTAGATAAAAGATCACTTAGATAAATCATTGTGAGATCAACTGACCATAAGAAAGACCAATTTGGAGATTTTGCAACTATAGTCTCTTACTAATAAATTTGATACAGCAGTCGCTAGATCGTGAGAAAACACTACGAGATCTGGAGACTAAAGGTGAAATGCTAAGTCATCAAATAAAAGGGAATATTCCTAAACCTTAAGGAGACTCGGTGACTAAGAGGAAGATTGAAGCGCACAAGCATATTTTGAGACTTAAGTCATCCAATAAAGCAACAGAGAATTAGAATGCTGACGACCTAAACTAGGGTTTTATGATTTTTCAAAGGCAATTTAGACCTAGCAAACCCTAAAGACTATAATTTATTCAAGATCATCCATGAGTTTAGGGCAAAAAAAAAATGGGATTTCTAACCAACAGTGGCTCTATCTGAGGATGTTTAAATGTGAGTTTGAACAAGAACCATGGATCTCTGGGATGCAGACCAAAAAGCACACCGACCTAAAACTGGAAAAGAAACACTTAGACTGAAAGAAACACACCTATACAATATTTAGAAGAATTTACATATGCATACAGAGGGACTCAACTGAAGAAAGGCTTTAAGAATTGCTCATGCACTAGCAACTCCAAGACTTCATCATCCATATTCTTCAACAAGTAAGAGTCTTTTCCAAAATTTTCATAAATCACAAAGGGACCAAGCCATAAGGATTCAAACTTTTTATGCTTCCCTTTGTCTTCTGCTCTTACATTCCATTGAAGTACCAAGTCATCTACTTTAAACTTTCTAGTAGTAGCTCTCTTGTCAAATAGGTACTTCATTTTCTATTGCAATCTGATGTTGCTCTTCTGACTTTCCCTTCTCATTTCATCTAACTTAGTTAACTGCATGATCCTGTCCTGTATTAGTTCTAACATATCCAACTCCTCCTCCTTAATAAACTTATAAACAGGAAGCAAATTGTTCATAGGCAATCTTGACTGTAAGCCATATACAAGCTCAAAGGGGGATTTCCCAGTGGCTCACTTTACTGTGACCCTATCTGCCCATAGGGCCAATTTCAACTTTGAATGCCAAGCTCTCTTATTTTTTTCAAGTGTTTTCTTCAAGATTGTCAAGATACTTTTGTTACTAGATTTAGCCTGTCCATTTGCTTGAGGATGGTAGGGAGATGAATAAGATATCATAATTCCATTATCTTTACAAAATTCCTTGAATTCATCTAATCTAAAACACATTGCATCATCTGAGACTAATGTCATAGGAATACCAAATCTGGTCAGAATACTGTCAAGCAAAAAATCAATCACCACTTTACTAGTTGCATTCTTTGTGGGAATGGCCTCAATCCATTTTGTGAAGTAGTTAGTTGCAACAAGTAGATAACTGTGTCCTCCACTAGATTTCTTAGAAAATTCCCCTATGAAATCCAATCCCCATATGGAAAATGGTGCCTCAGCAGCTATTGGATTCAACAATAGTGCTCCTGAATATTTCAATTTGGAAGCAAACCTCTAACAGGCTCCACACTTCTTCACAAATTGAAATGAGTCTTTAAACAATGTAGGCCAAAAATACCCAGCCCTCAAGATCTTATGGGCAGTAGTTTTGACTAAATAATGGCCTCCACAAATACCAGCATGCATCTCACTCAAAACCTTCTCTGCTTGACATCTATCAAGGCAAAAGAGCAAGATTCCATCTCTATTTTTCCAATAGAAGTCTCCTTGTATCAATGCATATTTCTGAGCTTGTAATTTCAAGGACCTCTTTTTTTTTTCTGTCATATGCTCTGGGCATTTTACATTTTTGATGAAATAGACAATATCGGCATATTCTGGTTGTAACTCAAGACTTTTTATTGTCTTATCAGGGGTTTCCTCATTGTTAACTTGGACAAAATCCATGTTCTCTTCAATCATTAACTTAGCCAGACCTTGTCCTCTTACAATCTTGGTAATATGGATTTCTAAATTGAACTCTTGAATCCTGGAAACCTACTTACATCTCTTTCCTGTAACCTCAGACTGAGTAAGGACATCCTTAACTGCAGCATGAGGGACATATGCAATGACCTTAGCACAAACCAAGTAAGGCCTAAAGGATTTCACTGCTTTCACCAGTGTATATGCCTACTTTTCCATCATCTCATAATTCAACTCTGCAACTTGTAAAGACTTGCTAAAGAATGCAATTGGATGTTCAAAACCTTCATTATCCTTTTGTAATAGTACAGTAGCAATTGTGTGAAATGATGCAAAGGAAAAAAGTGAAAATGGTCTAGTATAATCAGGAGATTTGAGCACAGGTGCCTGTTGAACTACTTCCTTAATTTTATCAAATGCATCTTGAGCATCAGCAGTCCATTGGAACTTCACGTCTTTATTTAGCAATTTCACTATGGGTTTAACAATTTCAGCAAAATTAGCAATAAATCTTCTGACAAAGTTGACCTTTCCTAAAAAGGATTGCACTCCCTTGAGATTTTTGGGTGTTGTGACTCTCTTGATGGCCTCAACTCTATCTGGATCAATTCTTATTCCTTCTTTTGACACAATCTGCCCTAACAATTTTCCTTCCTTGACTACAAAATTGCACTTTTTTGGATTTAAAGACACACCATACTCCAAAGCTTTGACAAAAATCTTTTCGAGGTGTGAGCAATGGTCAATAGAAAATTTTGAGTAGGTAGTTAGGTCATCTTGGTACACAACCATGAATAGATCAATATAGTCCTTAAAAGCAACATCCATTGCTCTCTAAAAAGTTGCTCCAGCATTCCTGAGACCAAATGGCATTCTGACATAAACATAGGTTCCCCAAGGTGTATTGAATGTTGTTTTGAACAGCTTAGATTCTTTTACCAACACCTGGTTATATCCAGAAAAACCATCCATCATAGATAACAATTCACATCCAGTGACTTTGTGCAACATTGCCTCCATGTTGGGCAATGAGTAGTTGTCCTTCAATGATGCAACATTCAGATTTCTAAAATCTACACACAATCTGATATCCCCATTCTTCTTTCTGACTGGGACTATATTAAATACCCAAGTTGAATGCCTTATAGGTTGGATTATCCCTGCATCACTCAACTTGACTAATTCCTGTTGCATCTTAGGAGCTAACAATGGGTTGATGGGCCTATGTTTTTGCCTAAAAGGTTTGACCTCATCCTCCAATGGGATTTCATGTTGGAATAGATCTTCTCTATAAGCTTTTAGGTCATCATATCACCATGCAAAAACATGTTTATATCTTCTTAACACTTTTATCAAATTATATCTCAATTGAGTAGCCAATCCCTTCCCAATGTAAACCATTTGAGGCACATTATGTGATCCCAAATTTACCTCCTCCAGATCTTCCACCTTGGCATTACTTATCTTTAACATGTGCTCATTTTGGCTACTATATAATGTTTTTAACTTAGTCAGTCCCTTAGGGATACTGTTTGAATTCAACTGGATTACCTCATTTCCCATGACTATGTCCTTACCATCAACTTTCTCAACCAATGCATTGCAGTCTATAAGCTGATCTTCATATGTGTCAAGGCACTGAACAAATCTTAGGATGTCATGATCATCCTCAAAAACTTGCCAGTTGTAAATGTTATCTGACACAACTGGCCTACTCTTTATTTCAACTATTGACACTCCAAACAAAGTTGAATCATCTTTCTTCAAGGCAACATTGGCCAGAAAATCAGCCATTATGTTCTTGGATCTTTCTACCCAACATATATTAAAAGCATCAAACATTTCAATTTGATCACATATTACATGCTTATACAATTTCAATCTATCATTTTTAATAGCATACTTAGATCGAACTTGTGCCACCACAAGCTCAGAATCACCAAAAACTTTTAGACATTTTATCCCATGTTTGATTGAAATACTCAATCCCAATGACAATGCCTCATACTCAGCAGTATTATTTGTGCATTGAAAATTCAATGAAAATGAATACTTAAAAGTGGTACCTGATGGAGATATGAATACAACTCTAGCTCCTAAGCCTTCCTTTGAGCAAGCTCCATCAAAATACATCTACCATGGTCCATCATGTTGTTCCTTCAGTTCCTGGGTCAATGGATCTGAGTCATCCCTTTTTGAAATGGCTTTTTCCACTCTAAAGTTTTCCATATCAACATCCACATAACAATTCAATTCATCCATATTATTCAACTCTATCATGTGTGGAGTTCTGCTTTCTCTGGATACTTTCACATTTTCCCCATCAATATTGAAAGTTGCAAAAGACAAATCACACTGGATACTACCTCCCATTGAAGCACTCCACTTTCTAGATAGTAACATCCCATAGTGAGGTGGGATATCAACCACCAAGACACTCATTGTCAACAACTTATTAGGAAAAGTTGCTAACTTATAAGGAAAAGCCCTTATAGTACCAATAACAGGGACTTCTCTTGAATCCATAGCCTGGCATCACCCATGAGGTGTATCCACTTTCAAACCTAAGGATTTCATTATTTCTACAAGCATAACAGTATTCGAGGCTCCTGAATCGATCATACAATTTTTTAACAACTTTCCATTCACAATCGGGGACAAAAAGAAAGGATCAATAGTCCCTATTGTAGTATTTATAACATTAGTATCCAAATACATCTAGGGGATTTTAGAGATGATCTCTCCACATTGATTTTCAGTTGTATCATCTGTTGCAATAGTCACTTTACCACCCTTAGTGGAGTTTTGGGTATCAGAAGGAAGAACTCCTTGTACCCAATTCAACGCTTTCTCTTTATGCTCTTCTATTCTCATCATTTCTAATAAGGGTACTTTAACAGTGATTTGTGACAACAATTTTCCCATGTCAACAGGGACATACTTGGGATCCACTACATCCTTCTTGATGATAGTAGCTCCCTTATTATCTTCATGTTCCATAAGGCTTTGCTGATCCTTGTTCATGATTCTGCCTTCCTTTTGGGCAGAGACAAAAGTCTCCTGAATAGGTTTATGCTTGACCTTATAAGTCACATTAGGAGGAGAAAAAGTTACATTCTTCTTCATCCTGGTCTTGCCAGCAACATCATCAATCTTACTTTTGTCTTGAGTTTGTTTTACATCTTGACCTGTTCTTTTGATAAATATGCCAGCTAGTTTTTGATTTGAATCACCCACCATCCTGTTTCTCAAATTGTAGTTGCTCTTAGTTTGGGTGACCATATCTACTATAATTTGTGCAATCTCCTCATCAGAAGGTCTTCTCAATACTACTGTGTCATCATTTCTTAAGGTGTTGCACTGGACTCCATCCAAGTGACTGTCCTCTTCATGAGAAAATATATGTTGATGATAAGTCTCATTTTTAACTTGGGAATTACTAGCATTTTGATCATCATCTTCTTCACTAGAATCTATTTCATCACATATGTATGAAGAAGTCATACCACAACCTTGATCATCATAAGACTCCTTAGGGTTATTGTCCTACTCATCATTTGTAGAAACACTTTGAGCTATTGCATAGTAGTGAGGATCATGAGGTGATTGGTAGGCAATACACCATGGAACATCATCACTCATATTTACCATATTCCTATGCAGGGGATCCGGAGTCTTTTCAGTTGGCCTATCTTTTCTTTCAGGGAGCACTGGCTTCCCATCTTTCCATTGAGTGTTATAGGGATAATTCTGCATTCTTGATAATTTATTGTTTAAATTGTTAAAGGATGGTCTATCACCTCCTTGTATTCTACTATTTCTTGCTTCATTTGGTTTCAAATCTTTTATAGCTTTCAAGATTTGCTTCAAGCTATCATCATCTCTTGGTTTTGTATCAGGTTTTCCTGGCTCTTTTGAGACTGAGGGCCTATAATCCTCTCTCCTTCCCAACTTCCCTAAAATTCTCCTATTGCTTTATATGTTAATGGCCAGTTTGTAAGCTTCTACAAGATTTTTAGGGTTCTTATCTCTCAAAAGATACCCCATTTTTTAATCAAAGGCATTTAAATAGGTGACCAAATAATTCTTGTCATCTAATCTGATAATCTGCAACAATTTATGCATTGACTTCTAGAATCTAACATTGAACTCAACAACACCCTCATTTGGGTTTTTCTTGATGTTGTTAAACTCATTAAGCATGAAACCTTCATTGGTTTTATCACCATATTGTTCTTTGAAAAAATGTTTGAACTGTTCCCAAGAGCAAATGCTAGCATGAGGCAAGTTTCTAAACCAATCTCTAGCATCTTCTGTTAGTGATTGAACAAAAAGCTTCATGATCACATCATCAAGCTCAATGTTGTAATCATCTATCACATTAATAAAACTTTTCAAATGTTCCTCACAAGTAACCGCATTACTTCTAGTGAATTTTGGGAGCTTCTTCCTACTCTCATCAAGGATAGGATTTGGGTAGCCAGGGATCCCATTAAAAACCAACTGCTTGTGTCTTTCATGTATGGATCAAATCTGAGACGGGCCAGCACCAAATGTTGTGCATGTTTGATTATTTGAAATAGTATAAGTTTTGGGCATGCCTGTAGTTTTGGCAATATTTAGCACATGTGCTCCTTGTGCTTGTGAAGTGGAAAGATTATTGGCAGGTCCAGAAGAGTGCTTAAGGAAATCAATCTTTCTTTTCATTTCAGCCGTTGTGGCCTCAAGCTCTGTCTTTTCTAACTCTTTTGCCAATAACTCTTTTTCTCTTTTGGCCTTTTCTAGGTCAGCATCTAATCTTGTAGCCTGATCAAGAGGCTTGTCAGCATCTCTTGGTTCATTTATTGTAATCCCTATAGCCTTTTGTTTTCCTTTGTCCTTAGCATTTCTTATCTCATAAGTTTTTTGGACAATAGGTTGCTCTTGTGTCTCCTCAGTCATAGGAACACGGTTGAAGGCTTCAACATTCAACAACTATTTTCTTAATTATTCAGCTCTGAACATAGCATGCCTAATCTTTTGTTCCTTTTCTTTCTCTTTTCTTTGTCTTATTTGAATTTGCTCTTGGATTCTTCTTTCTAATTTAGGAACTTCTTCAAAGATTTCCTCAGAGTCTGGAAGGGTTGTTTCAGATGAAGGTTCTTGGGCGGGGACCTCCTCTTGGTGGTCATTCGGTATTTGATGACTTTGTAAGGGGGAAGCATGGGGAGAAGAAGAAGAAAAAGCTGGTCTACTCCTATTCTGGCCTCTAAACCTTCTGCTATTTCCAAGGACTCCTCTCCTACGAGGATGTGCTCTTCTTCCATCCCTTTCAGAGAGTGAGTAGTAGTCCTCATATTGATTCAAACCCAAATCAATTGCTTCCTCATATTCGGAAGCATTTTCTTCTTGATTTGTCTGGACAGGCTCTTCTCTTCTTGTATTACCTTTATGTTTCCATGTGTAGGACATGTCATTGGTATTTATATCCTTCTTGACATGACCTTGTCTTGATGGGGATGGAAGTTCTCCTTCTAGATTTTCTTCTAGATGTTCCTTTCTCCAAGATCTTGTATTTCTATGTGTCATTGTAAAATAGTGATCAAATTTCAAAACACTAGTTCAGAGATTTGGTTAGAGTCGCCACCCCACTTCCTTTTGGGGATTTGGAGAAAGAAATCTTTCAAAACTAAAAGCTTTGATTTTTTGTAATATAACCAGAGATCTTAACTTGTCTTATAACTTAATGACATCCCCAACAGAGTCGCCAATCTGTTAGGGATTTTTCTTGTAGGGTCAAACTTTCTTAAACTTGTGTTCCTTGAAACTGATTCCCACAAGAGAAAGACCTAATTGCTGAGGATTGGATAAGATCCTCCTTCATTTTTTAGCTTCAAAAACATAGGCAAGTATTACCTTTTGATGATGACTATTTTTATAGTATGTGTGAGTGGACACTGACTAGCTTCTAGTCCTCTTAATGCATGAGTCTACTGAGCACTTTGCATATGACTGTAATCACTTTAAAGAAAACTTTAACCAGACAAAGTGTGACTATAAATGAAGAAATAATCAGTGCTTTAAGGATTCTCATCCTTCTTCCTTTTAAGGAGGGACAACCTAATATGATTCTTCTCTTTGTAGAATCAGGAAATATGAACTAGATGCCCTAGGGATAGTTCAATCTATCAAGTGCAATAAACATAAAAATAAAAAGGTATTGATGAATAACATGAATGTTTCAATTTCTCCTTTGTAGGTAATGAAAGATACAACTATGAGAGACAAATGTCCAACTAGTGCCTAGTCCTAAGGGCAACAGAATCACAATGCAAATCAACAAATAAACTCTAAAAGAAATACAATAGTATGCCTTACACACCAACTGCAAATCCAAATAGGTTGCCTTACAAACTATTTTGTTAACCAAACATTGTTATCATCAAAAATCTATGCAGATATATTTACTCTCCAAGATGAAATATAAGCACTTTTAATTCTTTCCTTGAAAGAAACTCATAAAATAATCAAGCAGGTTGCCTTACAACTTGGTATATTTCAAATGTCTAATATGAAAAACATACAAGAGTAAAATACATAAGCAAAGAGACAACAACAATTTATGGCAGAAGTTGCAGTGTATTTATATTGAAATCAACTTGCCACATACATTCATAATTCCATTACTTAGAAGACCAGACACAAAGCTAAGTAATCTACCTCTAAGCAATCCAGTTCTTTTTCTATATCTTTTCAATTCAGAAACCCCTTTACAAATAATGAGTCTAACTCTATATAGCCTTTTTACAACCACCTTGGAATTCCCAAATTAATGGGAATGCAACAAGCTTCGGGTGATTGGAAAACCTAACTCCTTTAAGGCATAAAAATAGAACAAAATATACAACCAAACCTCAGGTGATGAAAGGACAAGACTTCCTTGGACTATGGTACATCTTTGGCTGTTCAAAACTGACACCTTCAACTGCAAACATTTATGATACCTCCTTGATTTCAATGAGAGATGGTGACCGCCATTTCAGGCTAACCTACACCATTTTTGAATGATAGCTTATCAATCCTGTATTCCTTGGATCAGGTGTCAGGTGTGTCAAATGTCCTTTTCAATCTTCATCCAAAATGTCCAAATCAACTATAGCAGATCTAACCCTTTTGGGCTTTGTCATTTCATCCCATGTAGCTACCTGTTCCTCTGACGGCCAATTAAAATCTTGGACAAGTTGCAATTGGGCCTTTTGTCTCTCCCATGTGGCATCCGTAATTTCTTTAACATCTAACACAAACTTGGTGAGGTCCACTTCTTCTTTGATGGCTTCATCTAAGGCTTTGTTTAAGCTCTCTAAATCAATATCATTATTCTCACCTAAAAATACCTCTTTCCTAGGCAATACAAGATCAACATCCGATCTCCAATTATCAAGGCTCTTTATTGTCCCATCTGTACTCAAGATTGAGGGGATGAATTTGTTGGTACATGAGCTGATCATGGCTAGCTTAGCCTCAATCGAATTTTCCTTACCGTTGAAAAGTGGTAAGATGGCTTTAATTCTGTCAATCTCCTCACTAACCCTTACAACTATATCTGGTATATCACTCCCCAATGACTGGGCCAAAATCAACTTCTCAAAAAGTGGCGCCCTCATAGACCATACTACATAAAATTCATTTAAAATTTGCACATAACTGTTGACCTCCTTTTGCAATTCTAGAAACTTGCCATAAGCATTATAAACCAGGTCAAATTTATCCTTGATTGTATTCATTCTATGCTGCAAAATACCTAACAAGGCATGCAATACTGCCTCATTCTTTTCATCACTAATCTTTTTCAACTCAGCCGCCACCTCCTCTTCTATCATTGCTTGTATCATGGGCTGCTCTGGAGGTGCAGGGGCTACTACAGGAACACTAACAAGTTTCTCTTCTAGATCATTTGCATGTTTTTCAAGTGCTCTGTTCCTTATTATTATCAGATCTTTGTCTTTCACCAAAGTACTATAATCTTCTAAGAGGTTTCCATACCTCTCTGATATTTTCTTGGTCTTATCCTCATTCAATTTTGCAAATTGGGTCAAAACCTGAGAAATTTCTAGGTCCCCTGTATTGTGGATTGACCACATAATTTTATCCCCTTCCATCTGCTCTTTCACATTCAAAATATGTGGCTTTCTATCCTTTTGATATAGCCTCCACATGGCCAAGGCCTTATTTTTTGGGCTATACCCAAATCCTCTTATTATATCCCCTACTTGGGTTGTAGAAGACAAAGTGACATTTTCTTGTCTCTTTATTTGATCAATTACAAAGTCAGTATACAAACTCCACCCCAGCACAAGCAACATATTACTTTTTCTTACTAATTCCCTGGCCTCATCTAGAGTAATATTTTCTTCCTTAGGGTCATATTCCTTCAACTGTTGCAATGCCTTATCTGGTACTTTACCTTCTTCAGTTATCTATACACCTCAGGCTACTTGTTGCTGCTTATGCCATAGCAAGAAACTCTTCAATTCCTCAGAATTCAAAAAATTATCATCCTTCATGAAGGCATCTTGTTCAATTAATCTCTCATCTTGTCCCAATGCCAGAGGCAACTCTATATCCACCTTTTCAACCCTTTGTTTCCTCTTAGCCTCTCTAACTGCTTTCCTTATTTCATGATGATGAAAGCTAGTCCCAGAATAAAGGGAACTTACCCTATCCTTTCTCTTCTTCTCTGAAGGTTCTCCTATCATCAATTTTTGTTTCTTTTTCTGGGGTTCAGGGGTGTCCTCTGAGCTAGGCAGCTCACTGAGGTTGATAGTCTCATCTCCTCCCTCTGGTTCTTCATTTAGTGGCTGCTCCATAGGAGGTAGGCTATATATGGGATAGCCACCATCACTATCCTCATCACATTTAGAATCGGAGTGGGCTTTCTTACCCTGATTAGCATCATCAATCTGATCCTTCATGGAATCAACAAGTGTGTCAAATTGAGCCATCATTTGCTCAAGTCTTTGGAGGTAAGGCAAAGTAGGAAAGAAACCCCCAAATGCCAATCCTTTTCCTTTGAACTCCTCAATTTTGTGTAACTGATCCAATTGTCTAACTCTTTTCTCCACTTCATCATCTTCAATGATGTTTCTGATCACATCCTCTTCAGGATACTCTTCATGTAATTTATTGAAAGGAATAGTAGGCATCTAGTGTCTCCTTGCAATAGCCATGAAACCTTCTTTATCTACATAGATATGTGGTGCTGCAAACATCCTGTATTTTTCCAACCAATCATTCACTTTGCTAAATGCTCCCTTCCCAATTGTAATATAATGCACTCTGAAGTGACGAGGAGTGAGAGTCCCTTTCCTATGGGAAGCCAAATGTTCTTTTTCTGTCAACATGAGTTGCCAGACAAACTCTAGAAATGCAACTCTTGGAGGAACATAAAATGGGAGTAGATGAGGAGGCTGAGGGCATCCATAAGCCTGAATCATTGTATAGCCCTTCTCATAGTAAATGTCTCCCCAATTGTGACCCTTGGTCTAATTTTGAACAAACTTTTGGGGTCTAACCAATTGCAGGACCTTGGTTGATAATCTTGTACAATTCACCCCCAAACTCTAAAGAATAGGGTACACAATCCAGTTCTCAAAGGCACCAAAATCTTTCCTAGGGCACGAAGGGCTCCACACTCATAATAGGAACTGCACTGGGTTAGGCTGTCCATTCCACATCATTTGTGGTTTGAGATCATTCAAATTTAGGAGGCCATAATTGTGATATACAATTAGGTGCATCAGAAGGGAGTAGTGCATGAACCTAGGTTGAGAGCCAGAGGAGAAATTCTTCAGGGATAGCAAACCCTCATGCATCTTGTTTATGATATACCCAATGTAGTCATACCCTTTTCTCACCATACTGCTCTGTGAGTCCATCACTAACATCAAAATGTTAGATGTAATCCTCTCGGGACTCGCATCAATTCCTAAAACCTGGCATATCCCATATGCAATGTATTTCATGTAAAACTTTAGGTCCTTGTAAGCATATGGAATCGACCCAGCTATAGGTGCAATATAATTTCTATTCTCCTTGGGCATATGGCTTTTAATCTCCCTAGAGACCACAGCAGCTTCTCTAACATATTTGTTCGCCTGAGCCTTCAAGTTAATTTTTGTGGCCATTGGAAACTGAATTCCAAAAGCATTCATGAAAGAATTCCAGTCTAGGGTTATCAAGGGTGAGCCGTCCTCTTTTCTAATGGTCTTTGAGAGAGGATCATATTTCTGAGATAGCATGAGGAGCAAGTCCACATCTAGGAAAACCTCTGGGATAATCAACTTAGCCAACCCCGAAGTCCAAGGGTTTGATACTGGTATAACACTATCACGGTTCTTGTAGAAATAACTAAAAAGACACATGTCTATGATTTCAAGCATTCTGGCATCTCTACAGTAAGCTAAGTCATCGACAAATATATCATCACTGACCTTATTTTGGGACAAACCCGGCAAAAGAGTGAGAAATTCATCTGAGAAGCTCTCCTTAACTTTCTCTTTTGACCCTTGGCTGGTAGAAGCTCCACTTGCAGACATCTGACTCATCCTGACTGAAGCTCTGGAAATTCTTCTACAATTTCGCTTATCACATTGCAATTCTAGAAAGCACAAAAACCCTAGCACTCTGTACTTCTCTAGCAAGCTTCGTAATTCTCAAATGAGCCGTCTTTAGCTATTTTAACCTATAGTATTGAATGCATCACCATAGCCGACATCTCTAGCTATCAAGAACTCACTTCCACCATTACTTCGGCACGCACAGGGTTTCAAAAACTAGTCGTAGCTGAGAAACTTTCAAATTTGAACATTCTGCGACCTGGCGACTGAAGAAAAGTGACACATAATCATTTTACAAATTTGGCACTTTAGAAAGGTATTTTGAGATCTGGCAACTAAGAGAAAATCTTGTAGTCGTGAAACACTTTTGACTTTTCAAACTTCATTATGACATCATGTGACGCGGCCATCTGGAGATTTGGCAACTGAAAGGAAGAAAACTCAATTTATTCTATTTTGAGAACTGGTTACTATAGTCAAAAACTTTTAGTTGTGGCAATATATTTGACTTTAAAAACATTCAGCGATCACCCAACCTAGAGATCTAGTGACACATCAGAGATCTCATAATCTCATAAAACTTTGACTGTTTGACTTTCTTCTTGAGATCACGCGACCACCGTCGATCTTGTTATTTAATTCATCCAGCGGTCCATATTAAGTCATGAGAAGATTTCGTAACTAACCGCTTGATTCAACGACCCAGATAAAATTGTGTCATTGAATCGTTGAAAGCTTATTGCCTAACCATCAGGAAACTAAGGTCACATGACCACACAGTCGTTGTATCACTAAATACAATCTAACTGCCAAGTCCTAACTACTTCATTAACCCTTACTTGACCTCAAGTAAATTTGGAGACTTGGCGAAAAAGACTTCTCATTGAATCTCGCAATCTATCTCTTAACTAGGGTTTAATCCTGAGAACACATGACTGAGGCATTCTCCAAATTGTGAGAACACTTCTTAACTCTAAGTTAAAACTAGAGATTAAACACCATCCACTCAATCAAAGAATCATCAATACTTCTCATTAAATCTGTCGAACCTTTGTCACTTAACTACAGCATTCAGAGATCTAACGACAACTGTGTCATAGAATAACTAACCACCAAAGAGATAGCCACCCACATTCGGAGATTACACAACCAAAGGAACTCTCAATCGCTGGATGGAAAGACTAACCATCATATTATTACAAGATCTAGAAACAACCGCCAAGGAAGACCACTACTCCATCTCGAGATTCAGTGACCAAAGAGAAAACTCATGATCGCTGGATAAAAGATCACTTAGATAAATCATTGTGAGATCAACCGACCATAAGAAAGACCAATTTGGAGATTTCGCGACTATAGTCTCTTAGTGATAAATTTGATACAACAGTCGCTAGATCGCGAGAAAATATTGCGAGATCTAGAGACTAAAGGTGAAATGCTAAGTCGTCAAATAAAAGGGAATATTCCTAGACCTTAAGGAGACTCAGCGACTAAGAGGAAGATAGAAGTGCACACGCATATTTTGAGACTTAAGTCATCCGATAAAGCAATAGAGAATTAGAACGCTGACGACCTAAACTAGGGTTTTATGATTTTTCAAAGGCAATTTAGACCTAGCAAACCCTAAAGACTGTAATTTATTCAATATTATCCATGAGTTTAGGGCAAAAAACAAAAAATAGGATTTCTAACCAACAATGCACTCTTAACCAAACATCAATAACTCTTCTCTAAGCTTAAATCCAAGGCCTCATACCCAAATGATAAGCACAACTCTGGAACCAATAATATGTCTGTCGGCTCTTCTGAATAAACACATGAAACTACTACTGGAAAATAGCGACTGCATAACTTCACTTCTACTTATCAACAGACTATGCATCCATGAATGTAACATCACTAATGTGTCTCCATCACATATCCAACGGCGCAAGGCTTCATGTCAACTATATGGACAACCATACTCAGAACACTATTTTTTACTCTATTAGGAACACTGCATAAGTCATCCACGCATACTACTTTCCATATGTTGTCATCAATGACAAACATATAGTCAGCACTAACTTGCTGACAAATCTCCAATAGTGGGTGTTTCTTCCTCTTGAGCTTCAACTTTGTGACCATCGCTTTTGACACCAAATTGTCAGTGCTTCCATTATCAATAATCATATCACAACACTTACCCTGACACTTGCATCTAGTGTAGAAGAAGCTCCTCCTTTGTTCAGGTTCATTCTCACCACTCAACAGGACTCTTTTGTTAATTAATGTTTCTCCTCTTTCAGCATCTTCAGAATGTGATGATCTGGCATCTTCATCTACATGTGCAACTCTACCCTGGCCTTCAATTCTCCTATTTTTCCTTCCTTGGCATTGAGGACATTCATATGCTCTATGACCTTCTTCTCCATAGTGAAAACATGTTCCACAGAAGCCTCCTCTTCCAGATCCTTGTCCTCTTCCTCTCTGATATCTATTATTATGATCATGGAAATGATTGGAATTATTTCCTCTCTGATTTTGACTACTACTGGCCTCATCCTTCTTTTTCAGATCTTCATTTTGACCACCATATGACCTTCCACCACAACCTCTTCCATTTTGTCTGCTCTCAAACTTCTTGTTCAACTTTTCATCTACTTTTAGGGCAAACTGGTATGCCTCTTCAATATTGTTCATTCTAACCAAATTCAACTCTTTCTAAATGCTCAGCCTCAACCCAATAAGGTAACAGGCAACTTTCTCCTTGTCAGCTTCCGCATGGCATGTTCCGATGAGGATTCGATATAACTCTTCTGTATACTCCTGAACAGATCTTCCTGCTTACTCCAAACCTCGCATTTTCTTCAGTAGGTCAAGCTCATAATTGACAGGAATGAACTGTCGCTTCAATTTATCCACCATTCAATCCCATCTTGCAATTTTATCATTTCCTCTTCTATTTCTCTCTAATTGAATCTCTAGCCTCCACATCTTTGCATGACCCTTCAGTCCGGCCTTTGCAAACTTGACCCGATCACGATCCTCGATGTCTTCATACTCAAAATATTCCTTTAATTCATTGATCCAATCGATCAACTCTTCTAGGTTAAGGTTTCCTAAAAATGCAAGAACCTCAATCTTAGGTCTATTCCCAATCTTGGAAATGGACCGAAAAAGTCTTTCTTCCTCCTGATTCAGAATTTCGCCTTCTTCTTCTTGATCAAAATTTCCTTCTTCTTCGACTTCAGCCTTGCTTTCATCTCTGACATTAAGATTAATTCATCTATGAATCTCTTCTTGCAATGCTTGCACTTGTCTCTGGAGTGCTCTAACCTTGAGTGACACACCACCAGCTCTTCCACCACGTTCCCTTTGTGGAGGCATTTTTGCGCTGCTTGTTGAAACCCTAAACCAAGGTCCTGGTGCAAACTGCCTCATAGTCGATGATCCATTTACACACTCAGGAACTCCTACTCTGATACCACTTGATGAAGAGTGCTCCCCTTAATACCACAAACATATAACAGAAATAGAGAAACAACAACAATTTGCAAGAACAAAAAATGGGCTTCTTATTATCTCCACAAATGTGGAATTACAAATATTCAAAATTACAATATGCAAAGCCACATGAGCATTTCCCTTACAATATTCTATAGGACAAAGCCTCAAATTGTTACCCAGAACTACTATGAACTTCCCCGAACTGCCTTAGACAACACTACGGGCCTTCCTTATATAGGCAATTTTCCACCGCCTAGGAAGGTTCCAGAAATTTAGCCATTAAGGTCGACCAAACATAGAATTATTTATTTTTCAATTTATTACATTAGAGTCATCTCAAAACATCTTTTGAAACCCTACATAAATTTTGAAGGAAATTTATTTTCTACCATTTCAGGTGGCCCAACTTCCAGAGACCATAAGTCATCACTCATTGACCCAATTGACTATTATGACCCCATTTCGGAAAGGGTACAAAGTTCTCTACAAAACCTAAACTAAATAAACTTCATTTAATCGAAGTTTCAAGCTCATCTGGGGCCTCTAAAGCCTTCAAAACTGAGTTCAAAGTTTTTGTACCCTGCTGCCAATACCGAAAATTTTCAATATCTTCAAACCTAGACTTGATCTAGCAATGAAACTTTACCGGCAGGCTAATATGACCAAAATGAACCTCCAGGGAAGAAAATAGAACATTCTAAGCTTGAACAAAAAACTTACTAAAAATAGTAAATTTCCAAAAATAGTAGCTCTGCACAAGATAGCCCTTATTGAAAAGAAACTAGAAATATTTTTGGGTGATGCAAGATTGCTCTTACACCCAGTATGCTCTTGTATCAAGTCTTCAGATCTTGTTCGTTCCATGATGGACCACAATAATTATCAAAATATATGATAACATACATAGGTACACTTGGTGGCTTACAACCTGGCCCATTAACAATGTCAAGTACCTCACCAAGAGCTCCATTAACAAGTCATGTCTCTATCCATATATTTGTTGTAAGCATAACCCATTGTCCCTTGCAAAGGAGTACATGTTTTTATAATTGTTCATCATCCACTATATTATTATTTCTTTTTGTAAAATTTATTGTTGTGCTTATTACGATTAGGCAATTAAATGATTTCAACATATTCTTGTTGTGTAGCTTTACTAAATCATTTGTGGCAAATAGATGCGTAGCACCGTCAAATGCTTTATTTTCAAATTTTTTAAGGTGTATGTTTGTACGAGTCAGTGGTATCTTCCAATCATCTTTTATTGGGGTTGCGTCTCAGATATTTTGCAATATTCTGCAGAATTCTACTTGTGTGCTTCTCTCACCTGCTTGTCAAAATATCATTTGTAGAGTAACGATCATATCTATAAAAATACTACACATGAATAGTAGGGGAGTGATTTCCAATTAATGTTTAGGATGGTTGTTGATCATATTACATATCAGAATATTTTATTTGAAATATTATTGGTGTTTAGTTGAGTCATCGAGTCATCATTATCGTCTCTCGCTCACAAATTTTCTTTGCATAGTAACACAAAATATTAGACACTTTTTTTAAAATTAAATGTAACACAAAATATGTGACATTGTTTTAAAATGCACTATAACACAAAGAAGGTGACACTCTTTTAAAAATTTTGATAACACAACTCAATGTTCCCCATGATTGAACATGGCGATTCCTTAGAGTTTTTTCACAATCCCAAAATCAAATAAAATGGAGATATTCTACCCTGCTTTTGACATTCTACTCTACATAGATCTCATAACTATTATTCCAAGGAGATAAGCTAAGAACCATCAATATATAAAACATTGGAATCACAACTATTTCTTCCTGCACATTTTTTATTCCTTGGTGCCCGTGGAATACACCCTATTAGAGTTTTTTCTTCGTTGGGGCTCATCCCTTCTTTTCTCTGCAAGTCTTACTATTATCTCTACATCGATTCACAACAAACTACTCTCTCTCTCTCTCTATCTATCTATCTATCTATCTATCTATCTATCTATCCCTCCCTATTTCTATCACTATCAATCTTTTCACCTCTCTATTTCTCTTGCCCCATCTATTATTCATCTTACTTACTCTCTCCTCCCACTCTCTATCATTGTGTCTCTCTTTGTGTCTCTCCCTATATCTCCCTACTCCTTTAACTATAATTTATTCTATGAAATAGATAACATAACCTTTTGAGATCAACAATTCAAAACTCTCTCTCTCCAAGGATTTTTCTTAACATGTTTTTGTCTAGGTTGTACATTTCATATAGGAAATGATAGTTAACAAGATAGGGAGATATAAATCATGTGTAACAATTGCTAATAGCTTACACACACACACATGTATATGTGTGTGTGTGTGTGTGTGTGTGTGTGTGTGTGTGTGTGTGTGTGTACCATAAACTCACTATTTTGTATAATTATGAAGCATATAATGGGCGTTTTGTAATTGTAAATAAATAAGGATGGCTTAAGGTCAGAATAATGAACCAATCAAGCATAACAATGTTATGCAAAGTATCTCTTTCTTTCTATTTAAATGGTTAACAATGTTTTATCCCTAATGATTTCTTTCTTTCTTTTGTACGTGCTAACATTGCTTACTTATTTTATGGTTTCTTGTATGGTGATTCTTGGGTGATAATTGATTGACAATAAAGCCTTGGATACTTAAATAAAGGTTTGATTACATATATAATCATCAATGGCCTACACTCCTTAATATGCATTATTTTAATTCTACACACTTTACTCTTGTTGAGGATGGGATAGAGCTAATGAATAACCTTGATCTTATATTTTCAATTATGAGGTTATTTTTTTATAATCTCAACATGCTTTAGTCCTAAGCATTTAGCTTTAGATGGTCAAAGTGGTAATGACAAGCCTTTCTCTTCTACTTTATGAAAGAAAGCTCATTCCCACCATTTTACAATGCTTCATTAAAGCTAAATCACTAAATATAGATAGTCAAAGTCACATTCTTCCATTCCACTACCTATCTCCAGATTCCTCTTTGTATCCATCTATGTCTATATCCCACAATCTATGTATAAATTTAGGACCAAAATTTTAATACATACCATAGGATCTATACAAAATACTTAACCACAAAATTAATATATATTCTACTATCTTTACAAATATGCTTTCAATTATCTAATGCTTGACCCAAAAACTATATACATGTATACATAGACTATTGATAACACTATAAGCATTGTCTTCATTTATAAGAGTTAATCATTTATTTTGTAAAGGTGACGTGCTTTTTATATGGATTGTCTCCTTTGATCTCCTTCTCCATCCTTCTCCTTCTTCATCATCGCTTGATTGTAGGGAAAATACTGTCATTAGAACTATGCTAACACTAAACTCAACCCTAACCCAAGATTTATTTTAGAATGAAAACCTTTTCAATTCATAGTATTTGGTAACATTGCACTCCTTTTTTCACTCTACAACTTTCTCCTTCTTGATTCACCAATTTAATTGAAATGTTTTAAAACTATATAAATTCTTAGAGGATATGTAAATTATTTGTATAATTTATATATCATGTATCAACTTTTCACCTTTGGACTCAGTAATTTTCACACTTTAAACAAAATGTAATTACTTTGTTCATATAGAATAGTAAAAATGGAATTATTATTAAATGTTCTACTATGTTAAAAAAATAGGAATTAAAAAGTTGTAATATCTACACATTTAGGCGTCATATTTTTTAGGCAATATATATTGGGATTTATAGGTGGGAGTTGTAGTTCTAGTTATGTAAAATACCCACTACGGTTGTAGTCTTCACAACAGTCTTTCTACTGCTAACTCTCAATTTGGAACTACAAATAATTAATTATTTACGATGGCACGAATGCAAGGGTTCAACATAAACAATGCTTTCTTTCTCTAATAATAATAGTAATTAATCCTTTTCCAGAACTGCTAAGTATTCAAATTCACAACTTCACAATGAAACACTGTTGAAAATATTTGAATTTTAAATACATGTAATATTGGATTGTGGTTAATTATTGGGTACCTGTGAAAAATATAGTCCACTCGACATCGAATGGCATTTCACATATCCTCAAACACCAATTGTGTTGAGTCTGAACCCGTCAGAAGACCCCAACCGTAACTCTATCTCGTAGACCCCAACCATAACTTTGTCATCGAATCTCATGTATGATTCAGCATATAAGGATTTAGAGCCCAATAGAGGCCCACCAACCACTACTCTGTTGCATCTATCCGCAGGGACTTCTACTAACACCCAAACTGATGTCTTTGTGCCTAGCTATACACATTGCCTTCCTCATTGTATACTGCCAAAATGTGACTATTAACGGAAGGTAAGGAATCGCAGTTTTTCATAAATCAAATCGGTCTGACTTTCCATTTGACATCTACTACCAGCACTCCAAATGGAAGCTTATTTCTTCAAGGCTCCTACATCTCGATCCCACTAGGCCAGACAAAAGATCTGACGAAAGGAATGAGATTACGTCTTAACTTCGGAACAATCTCTATTAATATTCAAGCATTAAGCATATCCGACACCCGCATGAGTCCGTCCTTTTAATGGAAAGAGGAATCGATTGTATTCCCGTAAGGGAACTACCTTTATTGAACTACCTTTATTTCTTCAAAATAAAATAGTGTTACTTAAACACCTTTATTAAGAACTTCATAATTATTTAATATTAATGTGACTGTGGAATTAATATTAAATTATTCACTTTTTATTAGCAACAAAAAAACTATGATTTTGGGGACATGACAGTCTTCCCTGCCCCGTGTTGCTTGCCCACAAGCAACGGTGAATTCAGATGTGTCAAGATCGGCTCAGTTTCTCAAGTAGCGTCATCCAAGGGTAAATCCTTTCATTTGATAAGATAATCTTGTATAGTGCAGTTACGCAACTACCGGTCTCAGGTGTCGACAATCTTCTCTGGAATCATGGCTAGTTTCCCCTCCTCGTCCAGGGGAGGAAAAGCTTCAAAAACTGTGACCTGATGTCCCAAATCCTTCTTGAGGAAAGATACATGAAACACATTATGGATCCTGCAACCAGTCGATAAATCTATTTCATATGCAACCTGTCCAGTCTTGTCAATAATCTGATAAGGCCCATAAAACTGAGGCTTCAATTTCTTAGCCCCACTTCGTTTGAGAGATGACTGTCGATAAGGCTGTAATCTGAGGTACACTAAATCACCAACCTCAAAAATTTATTCCACCCTCTTCTTATCGACATAGATCTTTTACCAGTTTTGAGAACAAAATAAATTGTCCTTCAAAGTTTTCAAGATGTCCTGACATTCCTAAAGCCAATCTTGTGACTTAGGCACATTACTGATGTCAAAAGAAAGATCAACAAAGGATAAAGCATCATACCCATATAATACCTTAAACAGTGACATACTGATGGACATATGGAAAGTAGTATTATAGCAATACTCGCCCAAATACAACCAATGAATCCAAGCCTTTTGATGTCTAGCGACATAATTACGAAGGTAACCTTCAATCCACTTGTTGACTATTTGTTGGAATTAGGAGAGATAGGTACTAAGAGGGGAGGGGTGAATCAGTGCCTTTTAAAACTTTACTTATAAAACCTTTTTGGTAAGATGTAAGTAAACATTCTATTTTTTTGTATTTGGCATTATTATCAAAAAGGGGGAAAACATGTATATGCCAAATAAGTATACTTTGATATGTACATATTATCGGGAGCATGCACCGAGGGGGAGTACTTTGTACTTAAAAATATTTTTGTTGTGGATATGTATATGGTGGAGATATAAGGAATATATAGAAACATTTTGTCTATATACATTTGAAGTTTTGATACTAATGCCAAGGGGGAGATTGTTAATCTCTATTGAGCATTTAAGGTTGTCATTAGTATCAAAGGATAGTAAACAGGTCGTTCGGTTACTTATATTGAGTTGGTCGGTAACCAGAAGTAAGATAGAGCAATCGGTAAAGCCTTTACACCGAACATCACATAGTTTACTGAGCACCAGTGACACCGACACCAATGGATAGTAAACACTGAGCATCGCAGTATACACCGAGTAGATTATATAGTGTTTATCGATGATCACAGAAAATGACATAGTAATCTGAAATGGCACATTCTTCTATGTAAACGGTTACAACAGATCATAAAATGGTTTACCAAGATCGAGGAGCATTTATTGTAAAAGATACTCATTAATTTTAATGTTTATCTTATTGTAATAGTTGATCTAGGTTAATTTTGCACCGTAGATCTTAGGGTTATGATTATTTTTGTAACCTAATTTTTTCTAAGGTGGAAAAAATAAAACACTATATATTTTGTATGTTCTCACCATTTTATAAGGTTGGTGAACTAATATATATGAATCATGGAGCACTTGAAGCCATTGCCTAACTTCAAGTTAATCGGTTCACAAAGCAGAACAGAGCACATAGGATATCAGACCCAGCAGAATCAGAGAAGGCTACCAAGCAGAATAGAATAGAGAACCATCACAGATAAGGTGATATTTTGATGAGCACTTATAGATCTGTTTCAGACAATTGAGTTGTCAACTAGCAAATAATTGCCTATTACTTTCTAACAATTGTAGTAGAGTTTTTGATCAAATTTCTTAACAGAGTAGACTTAACAGTCTTATGTAAATCTCTTAACCGAGTACACACTTCAGTAGTGTTGTCTAAATCATATAACTAGGTAGATCTAGCTGATCTAATATGTTACTCCTAACAAGGTAAGATCACCAGAAGTGATCAAAACTTGTAGCCTTAACAAGCAAACATTTTCTATCTACAGTAGTGAAGAATTTGTGGGTGTCATCCCCACCGTAGTTTTTACCTTTTTACAAGGGTTTTTGTGTTACCAAAATACTTGTGTTATGTGATTGTCATATTGATTTTATATTGTTTACTTTCTTAAGTTAACTAGATGATTGATTTATGCAATTAGATTCAAGTTATTTTGATTGGTTATCATAGTATACAGTTATAGATCTGAAAGGTTTTATAAGTAAAGTTTTAGAAGGCATTGATTCACCCCTCCCCTCTCAATACCTATCTCTCCTAATTCCAACACTATTTTTGCCTGACCATCGATCTATGGATGGTAACTAGTGTTGTGATGTAATTATGTACTTGTCAACCTAAATAATTTTATCAAAAAGTTACTCAAAAACCTACTGTCACAATCATTGATTATATTCTTTGGTAGACCATGTAAACGGAATACCTCCTTGAAAAATAACCCAGCAACCTAAACAGCTATGAATTCTATAGTGATAACAAAGAAATGTGCAAATTTGGTTAACCTATCAACCACCACAAAAATACAATCTTTACCTTGAGCTTGGGGTAAACCAGTAATGAAATCCATGGAAATAATTTCTTATTTTGTATCTAGAATAGGTAAAGGTTGCAATAACCCAGTGGGGTAAGAATGTTTTGCTTTATTCTGCTAACAAGTGATACATTCCTTGACGTATTGCAAAATGTCATTTTTTATCCCTTTCCATGTGAATCTTTCCCGAAAGTGCCTGTAAGTTTTGAAATAACCTAGATGTCCTGCTAAAGGAAAATCGTGAATTATTTGCAAAATTTTCAGCTTTAACTTAAACTCTGGTACTAAAAAGATTCTATCTTTGTAATAAATAATATCATTCACAACTTTGTACCTATTGTCCTATACTTTCTCATCCAACAAATCACAAGAAACATGTTGGCAAGTTGACTATACTAACGTATATGACTTAATATAGTGTTTTCATTATGGCAACAAAGTCATATAGTAGTTTGGAGTCAGTGCACTTGATAAGAAGATTAGAAATCAGCTAAGTGTTGAAGACTGGACAGTATACAGTGTACCAGAGACTTAGAGTATCAACACATGTGTGTATGATTGAGTTTTCATATGCGCCCTAGAAGTTGAGTTGGTTAGACTATATTCATGCTTAGTCTATGAGCGCATAATCAAATATGCAAGTATGAGGAAGATACAGGCAGTTGAAGTTGCACAGCTAGTGTGTGTCAGTGAAGAACAAAGTAAGCAGCTGACTGTTATCACTTTGAGTTGTGGTTATAATCTAATGATGTAAAGGCTATGCGGCCATTGTAATTAGGTTTCTGATATGTATATATGTTTTTTTTTAAACACACTTGAGCCAATTCAGTTGGAACTGTTGTATGTAATAGGTTTAAAGGCCGACCTAGTTGTTTATTTTGTATGCACATATAAATATGAGATGCACCTATTGTAATTGGGATGGAAGTGGATAGAGAGTTGTGATAAGAAAATTAGAAGTGTGTGAAGACACTATAAGATGTATTAGAGCTTTCCAAGAGGTCAAAGCATCAGTGCATCAAAGGAATTGATCTGACAAACAGTGTCACAGTAACAGTTCATCCAGCAGATATAGTGTTTATTTGAGATCAGAAGGTTATAGCCTTCACCACTTGAGTAGTGAGCTCTAGGATAGTGTGTCCACTCCCCTAACAGGGACTATTGTAAAAGACTCCTAACAGGGTCTGACCCTTGACAAGTTCTACTATACTTAATGCATTGTAAAGAAACTCTTAACAGGGTTAAGGATCTTCTAACAAGGATCATAAAACACTACTACAGAATATTAGTGGGTGTCAATTCCCATTGGAGATTTTACCTATTTGGATTTCCCCATAACCATATTGGTGTTATGTGTTGATTTCATGTTTCATGTTTATATGAATATTCATTTCATTACTTAAGCATTTTAGTTCAATTTAAAGATCAAGTAAAAAGATAAAATACAGTGAACATTGATTCACCCCGCCCCTCTCAGTGTTCCCATTCCTAACAATTGGTATCAGAGCTCTGGTCCTTAACAAAGAATTTTAAACACTTGAGGAGATCATGGACAAAGCAGAAATGAAACATCTAAAAAGAAATCTTGACTTGTCGCTCTTGAAGACCTGGACAAATCTGAAAGAGAAATTGAAGAACTAAAAGAAAAAGTTAGTGATGCTCAATTAGTTATCAAAAAGCTAATAAGGGATCTGAAAGAATGTTCCACCAGTGATTTGGGGATAATGGTCAAGAAGCTAAATGAAGAAAATGCATCCTTAAAAGAACAGCTTGAAGAATTTGATGATAAACTGATTAATAATCAGGAAGTCTATAATGAACAGGTTAAAGAGAACCTTCAACTCAATGAAGAATTAAGGCTAGCAAACATGGAAATCTTAGAGCTAAGAAACACCAAAGAGAGCTTGGAAACAAAATTGAAAGAAGCAAAGAACCATATTGACAAATTGCACACCAGCTCTGATTTGATAGAATCTCAGTTGTATGCAAGGAGAGCTAAAGGAGATACTAGCTGCATTGGATACAATGAAGCACAAAATCATATTGACAACATGCAAGGAAGAAAGGATACACAAAAAGACTCTATTGATATTGAGAAGACTGGAGATCAAACCAAAGGTAATGCTTAACCAACTAAAAATGAGCGCAAGCTAGTAGACCACACTTGTTTTGCATGTAACAAGCATGGACACATAGCAAGAAACTGTACAAAGGTAAGACCTTTTAATGGTTATTGTTATTCATGCAATAAATTTGATCATAGAGCTATGAATTGCAAGACTAGTAAGAAGAATAGGATTCATCATGATCAGAGAAATCAGAATCATACAAATATAAGAAGTTCTCAGAATGTTACATGTCAGATATGTAACTATAATGGTCACTCAGCTAGACAATGTAAAATGGTGACTCATGTCAATGCACCGAGGAATATAAGGCCTCTAGTCATTTGTCACTCTTGTAACAAGGTTGGACACATCTCAAAGTTCTGTAGATCAAGGATGTTGTAATACCCCAAAAATGGGCTATAGGTTCATTAACCTCCTACATCAATAAATCAAACTAAATCGACATTGAAGTCCTAACCTAAGGCACATCTGTTCATCAAAATCCTAATTGATTATCCTAAAAGTTTGATTAATTGAATATTCTGAATATTTAATTAATTAGATTTAATTCTGCCACTTAATTATTTAATTGAAATTAATTCTATTTTATTCCTAAATTGTATTATTTAATTCCGACAATAAATCAAAAATCTTATGACTAATTGATTAAATCTTTATTTGATTAATTAATGTCAATTGTCAAAATTAATGATATAGTTTTTGAATATAAGTTTGATTTAATAATTGACTAACCCATAAATCAGTTATTCTTAAATTTAAAATCAATTAAGTTGAGAATAAATCACTTTATTTATTTAATTAATTTATAGTTATCTATACACATTCAAAGAGCAGTTAAACTTTAAATCAGAAAATCAATTCAAGTTGTTATAAATTTAAACTCAACTCTATTTTGAGTTGAAAGTTGATCTCAACTTCTGATTCGAGTTAAAAAACTGTTCTTGCATGTTTTGCATGATTATGTGAGTTGATCTAATTCTGATTTCTTGTTGACTCAAAAATCAACCTGAGTTCATCAAGAGTGATTTATGGCTTTCTCTATGCACCTTCAAGCCCTGGGTTTATATAAAATCAAGGCTTCAACTCTTCTAAAAAGATCCATGAAATTGCATCCTCACTTTGACGAATTTGCGACTGAAGAATCCATCTTTTGCGAATCCAAGCTATTGTGAGATTTTTATTCATGTGTTTTGAGTATTCATATCATTTAGTATATCATTCTTAGATTAATTGCATATTATATCAAATTCATCTAGATTAGATTCATATCCATTTTTTTTATCTTATTGCTCAGAAAACACAAAAATATAGATTAATTTGCATTCATTCTACATTCATCTTTTGCATTCAAATCCTTCGTTTAGGTGTTGCATTGTCACTGATCTTGGTCTAATTTGATAATACCATACTCGCACCTACTAGAAGGCAGTAAATTTCCTAGTTAGCTTAGTTTCCATTTCATTGCAAATTTTTTATTTTTGCTAACCTCTAATATTTTACTGAAGTGTTGTGTCCACAGCTAGGTACAATTTTCACACACACGTCTAGTGCCCATCGTGGGGCCCTGAAACGGATTTCCATTTCATTTCTATCAATTTCTATCAATTTCTTGTCATTTTTTTATTAAACTTGTGATCTTTTATTTTTTGTTTGTACATTTTTCATATGACTTTTGTTAGAAAGTTGTACCAAGAAGACCCTATTGTCGTATGACAGTTGATACTATTGAGGCTCATATCAAAAGCTATACATTGTCATTTGGGATCTTTATTGTTGTATGAGAAGACACCCACTATCGTACGAGTTTCCTGATTATTATGTGGGAGGTAACCCACTATCATACAATTTTTGACACTAGAATTCAATTGTCATTTCAAATTTCCAAGCAGTTTTCCAAGTTTGATTTTTAGATTTGGACTAACAGCTAACCCTAACAATTGCAATTTGTTGTTTCTAATTGATATCTATTGATTCTGATTGGGAAAGCGCAACTAAATTGCTAAAAATAGGTAAAATCTATTAAGCACGTTGCGAGGAACTCAGGTATTCTTATTAATCTGATAACACTTCGATTTGGGTATAAAATGAACTCTCACATGTCAAGCTTGTGTGACTTTTTTGCTTTCATATCATAGAATTCATTTTGGGCTATAAAAATGAATGTAGATTTTCTTCCTGTGTCTCTGTTACACATAGTAAATAGGCCCTATGAACACTATTTGCAGATGATCTTGAGAGAGTGTGCTTCATTGGCTTGTTCACTCATGCGAAGCTCTTCTTGACCAAGGATCCCTTGTAGGTAGGGAGGTTACTGAGATTGTCTCACGTTCACTTGATTTGCATCCTCAGCTTTTCATCGATACATTCCCTCTCTAGAGAGATTGATAGATCATAAGTTGTGGACATCATAGATCTTGGTGAGATAAAATTTGGTCTTAGCGTGTCGAATTAATCTATCTGCTTTGTCTTGGTGAAGTGAAGAGGTTAGGGGATTATGCTCTACTTCCTTTTTGGATAGTACCAGAAACCCAGATCCTTGAATTTGATCTAGGCTCCATGTGGTATCTTTTGTGAGTCACCTTTAGCGAGGGTTAACCGTAGTGGACATTCCCTTAATTGGGTCAACCACATGGACAGAACCTCAAACGGTAATAGCTATTTTTGTCATGGTAGCAACAACCGCTATATAAATGTCCTTGTGGAGGAAATCTTCATAAGTGTGAACTCTTGTTGGGTTGTCAGATCTCCCTAGCAGCTCCTGATGTATTAAATTCTCAAACTATGTCAAAACCCTGGTACGCTTGGATTGGAGTTCGCCCTCTTGAGATCATAAAAGTTGCAGAGTCATACCATTACTACAAACCCTAGTGAGGCCAAAAATTTTCATTTTCTAGGACTATGTGCATTATTGAAAAACATTTTGGAACATACACAATTAGCACTCCTAGGGATTAGTACATTCAGTCACTTGATTGTTCATGCATGGGGTTTCTTTGTCCCCTGTTCATTATTTTTAGATGTGCTTGAAATCACTTGCGTGCTATTTTGTGTGCTTGTTTATCTACTTGGTTATTGAAAATGAATAATCCTGGTACAATCTTCAAATCTGGACAGAAAACTTTGCAAACACACTAATTTTGAAAACTGAGAAAATTGTAAAATCTAACGCAAAATTCCTTTCTGGAGTCAAAAGTCATACAAGTTTTGAGAAACTGTCATTTCATAACCCCTGGATTGTCATATGATAGCTTGTATAGTGTCGTATGAGTTTTGTCACCAGTCAAAAGCAAAAAATTCACAATCTGCTGTCAACTATCGTATGAGTTTGTCAACTGTCCTTTCAGAGTCTACCCATTGTCATATGAGACTACAGAAAGTCATATGAGAATTTTTCAAAAATTGCCAGAAAGTTGTCAAAATTGCCAGCAATCCTATTTTTACAGCCTATTTCTAGATTTTGTCAAACAGATCACTGTGTTAGGAACAAAGCAGAAACTAGAACAAATCAAATCATTTAACTAAGGTGGTCTCTTGAGTCTGATTTAGCCTTCTGATTTATCGATTTGATTCTTTTTCATCTTGTGTCAAAATCTTTATCTTCAATTCAATCTTCATGCAAATGGCTAAGTGTTGTGAGCTCATTCCCACCATCTCTTGGGCATCTACCCATACTACTGTGGCATAGTATCCTTCATTTATGTCCAAATCTAGATCTTCAATCAAACCAATCTTGACAAGGTTGTGCCATTCGATCTTCTTGAATCAAGTCATTCTTCATTTGTCTTCATCTTGCTCTCTTGCTTCATCTGAGTTTAATGGTGGAAACCAGAGCTTCATCATGAAAACAAAGAGAAGAACCCACAATCTCTTCAAAGACATCTTTTGTACTTGCTCAGACAATTCATCAACCTTACGACACAACTAAATTTGGGGAAGACACTCTTGGCAATCTATTCTTGAAAGGTGATTACGTTACCCCTCCTGCGTCAATCCAAGCAGGTAATCAACCACCCCCTCCTTTTTCAATTCACGGAAGCTATCATACAACTCCACATCAATCTATCCCTGGTAGCTCTCATCACAATATGTCTCAAGGAGGGACAAACCATGGGTCTCAAGGACATCACTCTCAACATGGTGCAGATCAAGAACCCACACCATCTAAAATTTCTCAATACCAAAATGATGATAACATCAAATGAATGATGAAGCATTTCTTGAAAGAAGATAGAGAGGCATACTTCTTAGAGTTAGCTTGTCAAGGGGCCAAGCTTCCTCCCAGCTTTAATGTCGAAGATATCATTATGCATGAAGAAGAAACTCCTATCACTGCTATGATGAAACATATGCATGCCATACAAGTCAAACTCAACAAATTCAAAAAAGAGAAGGAACCCAAAGAGTTTTGCATGGAAGCTCTATGTCCTTTTCCATTTGATAAATACTTGTACATGTCTCCATTCCCTAAAAGAGTGGAGATGCCTAAATATGATAAGTATGATGAAAACTTTGATCCTCAAGATCATGTTAGAGAATTATGTACTCAATCTATGGAGTACATGCATGAACCAACCTATCTCATGCATCTTTTCCCTTGATCTCTAGGAGGGGCAGCCATTCATTGGTTGTCTAGAATGCCTCCAACAATCAAAACCTTTGAGGAGTTAATCAAATTATTCTATCAACAATACTCCTATAACATCCAACATCCGGTCACCATGATCAACATTTGCAATCTGAAACAATATTCAGGAGAACCATTCCTGACATTTCCCAAATGATGGAGGAAGAAATTTTCTCTATACGCTAGGCCTATTCTAGAAACTGAGAAGCTGGAAATCTTCATCAACAATCTTGTTCCAGAAATCAACTACCCCCTACAAATGCAAAATCATACATCTTTTGATAAGATGGTAGACAATGCAATCAAAATTGAGAAAGTACTTGTAAAAAAGGGAGATATATCACTTCAGAAGGACAAGTACAATTCTAGATCCAAATCTAAAGATAAGAATAAAAATTGGAACAAGAATAAAGGTGTTGTCACAGATGGCGTTGTTGATATTATATGTGCCCCATCCAAGGCACCTATTTTCAATCTCATTATTGGTACCCAAGCCATCAAAGCTTTTGAAGCTAAAACAACAGAGTCAAACAAAAATCCAACTGAATATAAACCTCGGGCTACATATCATAAATGCAAGTTTACTCCTCTTGGAGAATCCTATGATTCCTCTATGAAAACTCTGTTGGCTAACAACATCATCTCTTTGTCTGAGATCCGACAATTTGATCCTGAACCTAAACCAAAATGGTGGAAAGAGAATGACTTTTTTGACTTCCATCATAGTAAGGGTCATAAAACTAATAACTATCTACGCTTGAAGCACCTCATACAAGACAAAATTGATAATGGAGAAATTTTAATTGACAATCATAAAAGCAATAATGATCATACAACATTCACATAACCATTTCTGAAACATGGTCAAGGAGATTCATCTTCTCAGCCTAATGTGTTTTCTAAATTCAATTATGCCTACTCTAGAAACAATGTTTTCATAAACATGGTTGAACCATGCCTATCTGAAAGTTACAATGTCATCACAATTGTAAGAAAAGATAGAGACAATCAATCAGCTAATATAGTTACTCAATCACAAGCTCAGGTGCATCTGCAAGGACAAATCCTAGATTCATCAAATCTCCCTAAGGTGCCTTTCAATCTCTCTTCCACTTCTAAATAGAAGGCTACATCTAAATCTTCAAATCCTAAAGACACGAGACCTACTTCATACAGTATAGTCCAACAACTCTAGCATACCAATGCAAAAATCTCCATGTTTGAGTTGCTTCGGATATCTCCATCTCATAGAGTCATTCTAGACAAAGCTCTTCTCATATCTAATGTTCCTAACAACCTTGATTTAGATAGATTCCAAACTATGGTTGGCCATCTGACGTCTCCATAATATATCCCCTTTTCAGAGGAAGATGATAATTCCTTGATTCATCTACATAACCAGCCCTTGCACATTGAAGTCTTGATCCAAAACCATCGTGCCAAATGCATGTTGATAGATGGAGGTGCTAGTCTCAACATTTGTTCTTTCAGCTTGATCACACAATTGAGATTTTCAGAAATGGCCATTGATCCTAGAAAGAAGATAACTATCAAATCATATGATGAGCAAGAAAGATCATCTAAAGGAATGATTGTCTTACCTATCAGAACAGGTCCAATAATCAAAGATACCACATGTCAAGTTTTTGATCTACCTTTGGCTTACAACATCCTTCTAGGGAGACCCTAGATACATGAAATGAAAGCTATTCCCTCTACGTACCATCAGTGTTTGAAATTTCCTTATGAATGAGTAGAGGTAACCATTCCAGCTGACATATCTACAACTTGCAATGCATTGAAAGAAAGTGTGGATAAACTTGTTCCCAATAACCGAGAATCTTCTACTAAGAAAATAGAAGTAGTGTCCACATCCAAGATGGAAGACATTGAAAAAGAGGTTAAAATCAAAGAAAATGGTATGAGAGAATATACTATAGAGCCAGTCTTGTCTTTGACATCTCTCCCTATCTCACCTAAGTCTTATGGGAAAATTCTAAAATAGTCCAAACCAAAATCTAAAGAACCTCTTGAGGCGTATAAGGGAAATTTTGTTGCAGAACAAGTGTCCAAACAAGAGTTTGAAGAGTATGAAGTTGTGCTTGCATGGCTATACAAAGATGAACCTGAATCCCAAATTGTTCAAACATGTGCCTCTAAAACACTAAAGATCCCTTCTAAGTCATATGGACTAGGGGACAAATTGATCACAAAAATGGGATATACAAGAAAAGGACCTTTAGGACTACAGGGTAAAGGTCTTCTATCACCTATTGACCATCAATGGCCAAACAAACAAGAATACAACAGGTCTAGGATATAAGAAAAAACCTTTCTATCTTAGCAAGAACTCCCCACATGTCCTAGAATAGATTGAACCAAAGGAGGAAACAATGCAATAGCCTGATAGTGATGATTCAGACACCACTGGAGAGCTCATTCCTTATGAGCATTTTCCTAAAGAAATAAAAAACCTCCTTGAAGCTGAAGATGATCCAATAAAAAGAATCAATGTAGTAGAAACATGAGAACCTACTATGGCACAAGAGATAGTTGCACCACAAGAACCAACTACTCTCAAAGAGAATCAAAAAGACAAAGAGGAAGGTGGTAGCTATTTTGAGATAGACTCTCATGAGTATGAATTCAAGTTAGAATCAGAAGGAAACCCTTCTTGGGGTATCCATCCTGACTTTACTCATGTTCTTAAATTTCCAAGAGGTATAGATGAGGAATCTAATTACTATGAATGGAGAGTCATTCCAAAAGAGGATGAACTTATTATAGAGAAACATATTGATGTTATTCAGCAATATGCACCTAAACCCAACATAAGTCTAGAGTGAAATAATGAACTTAACGAGTCTGATCCACCAATGGTTGAGGTGGACTTCCATAATGGCATTGAACCTATTCATGAATTCAACGTCTTAAGTTTTAGTATCACCTTCAAACTTGAGCATCGAGTTAGGACCAATGATGACAGCACCATATCTGTAAACATTGTTTCCCAATCTTCCTACACTTTGACTATCCAACATCCTGAACTTCTTGACCAAACTTCCATGAATCCAAATTGAGACATCTATACGTTTCCTGATATGCTCTTTCTTGCTACCTCAATACAGTTGAGCCTATGAGGACTTCCATCAATGAACTAAGCATTAGCATGACAGAGTCGGATGTCAAATATCTTAGTTAGAAGAATAAAAAGAAAAAGAAAAAGAAAAGGAGTTATGAGGGTGAAAACCACTTTGTGGCAGTCTCAGAACCTACAAAAGTAAAAATAAAAGATGTATCTGAAGGTGAAAACCTCTCTAAGGTGCCTAAGGATGAGATATTTGATGTCCTTCTTAGTCATTTATAGGACAGATCTCCAGTTCTAATAGAGCCTACTCAGTCAATCAACTTGGAAACAATAGAAGAGCCACAGTTGATCCATGTAGCACAATCTTTATCAGAAGAAGAAAAGAGAGCATTTACTACATTTCTAACAGAGAAAAAGATCAACTTTGCATGGAAATATTTAGATATACTTGGGTTAGATCCTGATCTTATAATGTAGCATTTATCTATCTCTCTGAGTGTCAAACCTGTCAAGAAAAAGTTGAGAAAGATGCATCCACATGTTGCACTCTTGGTAAAAGTTGAATTAGAGAAACTACTAAAAGTTGGATTCATCTGAGTTATTGACTATGCTCAATGGATCTCTAATATCGTTCCAGTATCAAAATCAAACAAATCTATAAGAGTGTGCATAGATTTTAGAGATGTAAATAAGGCATGTCGTAAGGATGATTTTCCACTACCTAACATTGACATGATAGTGGACATGACTGCATGTTTAGAGATGTATTCTTTAATGGATGGTTTCTCCAGATATAATCAAATAAAAATTGCTCCAAAGGATCAAGATAAAACTTATTTCACATGTGCATGGGGTACCTTTTGTTGAAATGTCATGCCATTTGAACTTTAAAATGTTGGTGCTACATATTAGAGAGCTATGACGTCTATTTTTCATGACATGATGCATCAAACTATGGAAGATTATGTTGATGATACCCTAGCAAAATCTATGATAAGATCTAAACATCTAAATGACTTGAGCAAAATACTAGACAGAATGTAAAATTTTAGTCTTAGACTGAATCCTAAGAAGTGTTCTTTTGGCATCACTTCTGGAAAGCTCCTAGGGTACATTGTTTTCAAGAAAGGCATTGAAGTTGATCCTGCTAAAGTTAAAACTATCATGGAGATGCACCCTCCCAAGAATATCAGTCAAATGAGGACTTTACAAGGAAGAGTGCAGTCTATTAGATGCTTCATATCTCAGCTAGTAGACATATCATAGCCTTTTACAAAAATATTACATAAAGGTGTGACTTTTGCATGGACAAGGATTGTGAAAAGAATTTCAACCATATCAAGCAGTATTTGGTGAATCCTCCTATTTTAATGCCTCCTATCCAAGGGAAGCCATTGATCCTATATGTCTCCACTATAGATACATCACTAGGGGCATTGCTAGCATAGCATCATGAACACAAAAAGGAAAGAGCTATATACTATATCAGTAGAACATTGGTAGCATATGAGAAGAACTATTCAATGATTGAGAAATCTTGTCTAGCTGTGATCTTTGCATCGCAAAAATTGAGACACTACATGTTGGCCCATACAACACATTTGGTTGCTAAGATTGATCCACTAAAGTACCTACTAAGCAAAGCTGCCCTTACAAGTAGATTAGCTAAATGGGTAATGCTACTAAGAAAATTTGACATTCAATATGTTGAAATAAAATCTATCAAAGGATAGGTAATTGTTGATCAATTGGCAGATGCACCTATGTTTGATGATGCACCAATGCAAATGGAATTCCTAGATTCCTCTATCATGAATCTTTCTTCTAGAGAATGGTAGTTATTCTTTGATGGCTCCTATACATAGAATGGATCTGGAGCGGGCATATTGTTCATAACTCCTCAAGGATACTCAATACCTAAAGCATTCCAAATAAAGTTTCCTTGTACAAACAATATTATTGAATATGAAGCTCTTCTAATGGTATGAAAATGGTGATTGAGTGGAGATTGACAACGTTACACATTCATGGGACTCACAACTTGTTATCCATCAAGTCAATGACATGTACCAAATGAAAGATGAAAAGCTCATTCCATACAAAAGAATGGTAGATGATCTAAAGAAGTATTTCATATCTATCACATTTGAGAAAATTCCTAGAACAAAAAACAAGGTTGTCGATGCTATGGAAACGCTATCTACTTTACTACAATAGCCTGAACATGAGCTACGCTATGAGTTCCTGGTGGAAGCACTATCTTATCCTGCTTATGATTCCCTCGAAACCCGCATGATCTGCATTTTTTATGGTCATGATTCATCTTGATATAAAAACCTTTTCTCCTACCTCCAAGACCAAATCATTCCCGATTCCTGCAACTGCCATGAGAAATAATACCTTATCCGCAATGCATCCCGATATATCATCATTGGTAATGATTTGTATAAATGAGGTCTAGATGGTACACTACTTAGATGTTTAGAACAGGAAGAGTCTCAACATGCACTAGAGAAAGTCCACGACGGTATATGTGGATCACATTCTAATGGTTTAACACTAGCTCAAAATCTTATTAGGGTTGGGTACTATTGGCCTAAAATGGAGAAAGATGCAATCAAATTTGCTAAGAATTGTCAAAAGTGTCAGATACATGGCAACCTAATTCATACTCTAGGGAGAAATTTAATTCCCTTCACTACACAATGGCCTTTTCACCAATGGGCATTTGATCTTATAGGATCCATACATCCTCATTCTTCTAATGGACATACCCATATAATCACAACTATTGATTATTTTACAAAATGGGTAGAAGCAGTTCCATGTGTAGATGATCTATGTGCCAAATTCAAGATTACACATGATTGGTCATCTATTTACTATCCTCAAGGGAATGGACAAGCAGAGGCGTCTAACAAGAATCTATTGAAAATCTTGCATCGAACAGTTAATAAAATAGGAAGAGACTGGCATCTCATGATCAATCTAGCTCTCTGAGCCTATAGAACAAGTATCAAAATGCCCACTAGGGCTACTCCATTCACTTTAGTTTATGGGTCTGAAGTGGTACTGCCTATTGAGGTTAAAATCCCATCATTAAGAATCAAAATGCATGGTCTAGTAACTAATGATGACTACAAAGTGTCTAGGTTGCAAGAACTTGAACTACTAGATGAGTGCAGACAAGAAGCATATGATCATCTCAGATTATATTAGAAGAGAATGTCTAGAGGCTACAACAAGAAAGTCAAGCACAGAGAATTTCAAGTTGACAATCTAGTCTTGAGAGAGATTCCTAAAAATCAATCACATAGAGAGCGCAAGGGAAAGTTTGAACTCAACTGGTTGGGTCCCTTTGTTATCACTGCTACTTTTGGCTCTAGAGCCTATCAACTCTCTATGATTGAAGGAGAACAGCTCTGAGAACCAATCAACATTCTCCATCTGAAGAAGTTTTATGCCTAAGGCATTCAGTCTATGGTAAAATGTCCTAAAAAAATTTTAAAAATTAGAAAAAGTCTTGAAAAAATGAACATCTTGGTGAAAACCTAGCAATGGGTGCCTTGGTGATTCACAAAAAAAATCAAAAGATTCAAAACTACAAAAAAAATGAAGAAAGTACAAAAAAAAATTGAAAAAATAAAAAATACAAAAAAATGAGAAAAAGAAAAAGTGCCTTGGTGAAAACCTGGTAATAGGCACCTTGGTAGCAAAAATAGAATCTCTGTCAAGATGGTGAAAACCTGACAAATGGGTGCCACTTGTTCAAAACGCTCCATCTATCAATGCAATCTTGGTCTTTCTCATCTTTCAGTCCTGCTTTAGTTTGTATATATCTCCTAGTTTATTTCTGCATTCCTATTTTCAATAAAGTCGGTATGTACACCAATCAGCTCAAATGTTTGTATCCTATCGATGCTTAACACTTGGGGGCAATCAATGTCGTATCCTATGGTCTCCAGTGTATATTAGATGAGTCATATCCAGTCAGAGTCCTTTGAAGCTACATCTAAGTCAGTCATTTTGTCTCCTCTCTAGAAAAGATTTTGCATCTACAACAATGAAATCAAACATCAACAACAAAATGACAACAATCTATGCTTCACATGCTTTTATCTCCTTGTATGCTTATCGATTCACATTGATATTTTTTGCATATTTTGTTCCCTCGAGCTCTTTGATGATGTCCTTTATCAGATTTGGAGAGTGATGACTGGGGGAAAAATCTTTTCTTTGTTTTTTACTTGTATGTGAAACTCTAACAACTTTGGAAATTCTGGATTGAAATGGTGTCCGTCTATAAGAGCCTCTATCTCAAATTGGATGGCCATGAGTACCTCGACCATTGATACCCAAAAAATTCAAGGAAGTTTGATCTAACTATTGTCTTTTTTAGTACGTTCTTTCTCCTACTGTGAAACATGATCTTACCTAAGGATGTGAACAATAAAGGGTCACTACAGGTAATTCACATTGGATTTAGAATGATCTCTTGATTGTTTGATGTGTTTGTACGCAAGGTGTATTCAAGTCATCATGACGTTTATGTTTTGATGCTTATACAAATTGCTATATCAAAATGGACATGATATTCAGGTCATCCTGGCGTTTGTGCCTTGGTACTTATATCTAATCCGACATTCCGAAAACAAAATCAATATTTATATCTCCATGGTTGTCTAGCCAATGGGCATCGTATTGATTCTCGTGCATACAAATCAATATTCATATTTCTATGGTTTCATAACTAGTGGGCATTGTATTGATTTATTTGGTTACCTAAAAATTTGATGATGAGAATGAACGACACATGATCAGTGACTAGGTCCTAGGTCTTAGGTTTGCATCTCATTTTGCATGTCTCTTTGCATTCTGCATGTTTGCATGATCTCACAATGGCTAAATAAACTTAAACACTTAAATGATTCTTCAATCGCATCTTCAAATCTAACAAGAGCTAAAATCTCACACGAAGGTCTCTTCACAAAACCGCAAGCAATTACCATCCTGGGTTAAACATCCTTTTTGACATAAGACTGAGTACTTGTCTTCATCAATACCTGCAAAACATATCATGTGTATCTTTTCATATACATTCCATATCATTATCATCATTTCATTACATTGCACCACATACATGTGCATCTATCATTGCATAACGTCATCAAAAGCATACATTTACATACATCATTTGCATTTGCATAAATCCATACATTTGAAAGAAATCATTGCATTGCATATATCCATACATACATTCTACACTACTCATTAGCATATAAAACATCACATGATATCATCATAAATCAAGCATGATAAGTACACATGAAGTCATAACCAACATCTCAATCTCATCTCTATCATATAACTTGAAACTAGTCAAGGCTGCACTACTAGCACAATGTACAAAAGAATGAGCTCATGTGAGCTATCAAAAGTCAGAACAATATAACTATGGACAAAAAGAGCAAAAATATATCAGAAACATATCAAGATAGATCAACTATCTGCCTAATCCTTTGCATCTGGTGGAGGTGGTAGTGGTACATCTAGTATTGCCTCTGCTTGGGGTGCCCTAGCTCCCTCTAATGCTATTATATACTGAGAGTATGTAGGAACTCTCTGATAAATAGGCACAAAAGCATAATAAGAAGAAATGTAATACGTAGCTCAAGAGGTCTGATGTGTCACCTCTATCTGTAATCTCATGTTCTCCTCTTGGAGCTCGGCACGTTGTCTATCAACCTCTAGAAATTGCTCCTCCTAGCGAGAACTCCGTACTTTCAGGTCCTTGACCTATAATTTGAGCCATCTGATAACCTCCTGAGGAGTCTATGGTACACTAGGATCAACATCAGCTATAGGCATAGTAGTGTCTCTAGCTGGGTGCTCAATAATCTCTGCTCTCTGCACCTTATGATGTCTAACCTTAGCACCAAGATCAAAACTAGTATCACCCTGTAAAGGATGCAGGCCAGCACCTACATCCTGCTCTACGCCTAGTACCTCATCTGTGTTTCCAACACTACCTAAAGTGCCACTCTCCCCTCTAGTCGATCTCCTCTACAAAATTGCAGGTCTGCCTACTGTAGTACTAGTAGGGTGAGGTGGTCTCATCTAACTAGATGGTCTTTATGGTACCAAAACTGCTCTCGGCCTTGAAGGTGTAGGCTGGAGCATCTGTACCTATGTACATCTCTACTCTCAACCTATTGGAGCACCGATGACATCCATAGCCTCCTCCATCGAAGGTATCAGCTCTGTAGGATCTGAAAATCTATGTATAGGATGCTTTGCGAGCCAAGCTATGAATCCATCTGTCACACTAGCATTTGGAACATCTTCTCAATAATCCCAATCTTTGTCGACAATACTTCTATACTCTTGTGTACACAGAGCATAGGACAACCGAGGGCCCCATCCTAATCCAAGCTCTCTCAAAATTCATGCATAAGCAGCATGCTCTTGTGGTGCATCCTAACTGATGTCGTACTACCTCCATACTCTGGTGATAAGGAAGTGCTCAAGAACTGCAGTAGATCACCCAATCAATACATGGCTCTGACAAAAATAACTAAACTACTCCCTCACAGTAGGCCAGGCCTCTATCAGCAAGTATGGTCTCCATACTAAAAAATTCATATCATCGAGACATCACCTCTAATACTCTACATGGCCCATGCAAACCTATGTAACATATCCAGAGTATACATAAATGACTGGCTCTTATGGCTGGTGTTGTGTCTAACACACTGGTTTACATACTGGGATGTGCTCCCAGGCCCATATCTAAAGTACTAATGCACTAGAAGCAAATGACTTGCTCTCCTGATACACAATCTTATGCATCTCGAAGAACATATGTGCTAACATACACTAACCCCAAGCTAACTCAAAAGGAGTTGCCATCAATCGTGCAACCATCGAGACCCAACCCATCAAAAGATCATTCTGCTGACGGTCAGACATGATGATACCTCCTATCATGCCAGCTATAATACACTCTAGCCTATGGTTCTGCCCATAGTGCTACACTAATGTCTCCCAAGATATCAAACCAGTGAGTTGAGTATCATCTCCAAACAACTATATGAAGGCATGTAATCCAGAGTTCCCTGAACTCACATAATCTAGATGAGGACCATGAAACGGAATATGCAAAATCTTGTACACATCCTCTGGTGTAACAGTAATCTCTCTTGTAGGGAGATGAAAGGTCTGGGTCTCTGAATGAAACCGCTCAATCAATGTTGTAAAAAGTCCATGGTTAACCCTAATCTTGAGCAACCAAATCAGATACTCAAAACCATAGCTAGCAAGATGTACCCTCATAGGGTCAGGCAGTGAAACATAGAGTCTCTGAGTTGCGGGGTGTGAAATGTGTACGTGAACATCAGGATAGATGACCTACACAGCACAAAAATAGGGAATCATATCAATATAGAAATTGAAAACTTCACTATCTCAGAAGGTGCATTACATGCTCAGCTATCAGTCTAAGAAATCAAAAAATCAAGAATTTTGACCTAAACAGGTGTTTTTGGCTCACTGTTTCTCATACGACAATTCAGATTGGCACCAAAACTCGTACGAGTTTCAACAAGGTATCATATGAAAAACCATGGTCATACGAGTTTCCAAGTCTTCCCGTACGACAAAGGAGGGACCCGACGAAATGTCGTATGACTCTTGGGTCCCTCTCATACGAGTTTCTAGGGGTTACGAAATGACAAAAGGAAGGAAATTGAAAAGTCATACGAGTAATGAAGGATAGTCGTATGAGTTTCCATACATGTGAGAATTCAAAATTTAAAACATACGAAAAATGACCTAAAAATGCTACAAATATGCAAAAATAAAATTTTCAAAGAGGCACAGAGGTCCACTTACCGGATGTCCATACTGTGAAGGTCGTTGATGCCTCCGGCTGCACTCAAATCGGTGGGAAGAGACAGGTACCTTCATCTCAACCATTTTCTCACTCAGAGGGCTCCACAAGGTTTCAAAAGTCAAATGTGAATAATGAATTGAAAATGACCCTTTTGGCCTTTATATAGCTTTTGACCTAATTTTCAAAAGTGCTTTGTTTTTCATGAAAATTGCACCCTTAGCTAATTTCAACATTCTGAACCCATTTTCAAGATCAAAATTGAAATATGAGATCATTTACTATGTAAAAATCATGATTTAAAATTTTCAAACCTAGAATGACCGACTGCTTGCATAATCGACCTTCAATCATCATAGAAATCCATTTTTCAACTTAACTGATTATCTAACATCAAACTATCAAATTTTCAATTTGGTCAACCATGGTCAAACCTAGTCAAACCTGGTCTCCAGGACCTCCAAACGATGCAGAATGCATTCTCGAACGTGTACAACCACTTCTCAAATCAATTAACATGCTTCTAAACCATTTACCACTGACTTTTCTTGTCAGATTTTGATTTTTGTCCCGAAGGGGGCATGGTATTGCACATCATTCGGGTCTGTAAATCAAATCTTCTCTAAGTGATCAAGACAACAACCACGTATAATTACCGATTCATCTAAAGACCTCATCGCTTGGGGAAAATCTACCATCACTTGGGGCATATCAGATTCATCGAGATCCATATCAATCTGGTATCCTAATCAATCTTGTAAACTATATCAGCTTTTTGTAACCATTGATTCATTAGTGTTATTTCCTTTGTTCTTCGTAACTGAAGGGTTCAGATGTGATACCAATATGATTCCTTTGATGATCAAGTTTGGAATTAGGTCACTCACTTCTTCATAATCATAAGGTTCAGAATCAGGTGTTTTGATAATTTTTCGTAATCATCGGTTCATTGGTTCTATAGTTGACATCATCGTGATTCTTGGTCAATCGGGACCTGAATCAGCTTTTCCAATCTTTCAATCGGTTTCTGTCTCAGAATCGGTTCATCTCTCAAATCAAGTTCTATATCAAACACAGATTAATCTTTGAACCACTACTCTTCGCACAGTGATTCAAAGAGGGGCAAAATGTAATACCCAAAAATGGGCTATAGGTTCATTAACCTCCTACATCAACAAATCGAATGAAATCGACATCGAAGTCCTAACCTAAGGCACATCTATTCATTGAAATCCTAATTGATTATCCTAATTCTACATCGGGGAATATTCTTTAAAATATTCTTAAGTATCTCAATTATCTTTAATTTAATGATTATTTGGTGATAAATCATATTTATCCTAAAAGTTTGATTAATTGAATATTATGAATATTTAATTAATTAGATTTAATTCTGCCACTTAATTATTTAATTGAATTTAATTCTATTTTATTCCTAAATTGTATTATTTAATTCCGACAATAAATCAAAAATCTTATGACTAGTTGATTAAATCTTTATTTGATTAATTAATATCAATTGTAAAAATTAATGATATAATTTTTGAATAAAAGTTTGATTTAATAATTGATTAACCCATAAATCAGTTATTCTTAAATTTAAAATCAGTTAAGTTGAGAATAAATCACTTTATTTATTTAATTAATTCATAATTATCTATGCACGCTCAAAGAGCAGTTAAACTTTGAATCAGAAAATCAATTCAAGTTGTTATAAATTTAAACTCAACTCTATTTTGAGTTGAAAGTTGATCTCAACTTTTGATTCGAGTTAAAAAATTGTTCTTGCATGATTTTGCATGATTATGTGAGTTGATCTAATTATGATTTCTTGTTGACTCAAAATCAACCTGAGTTCATCAAGATTGATTTATGGCTTTCTCCATGCACCCTCAAGCCCTAGATTTATATAAAATCAAGGCTTCAGCTCTTCTAAAAAGATCCACGAAATTGCATCCTCACTCTAGCGAATTTACAACTGAAGAATCCATCTTTTGCGAATCCAAGCTATTGTGAGATTTTTATTCATTTGTTTTGAGTATTCATATCATTTAGTATATCATTCTTAGATCAATTGCATATCATATCAAATTCATCTAGATTAGATTCATATCCAGCTTTTTCATCTTATTGCTTAGAAAATAAAAAAATATAGATTAATTTGCATTCATTCTACATTCAAATCCTTTGTTTAGGTGTTGCATTGTCACTGATCTCGATCTAATCTAAGAATACCATCCTTGCACCTACTAGAAGGCAGTAAATCGCCTAGTTAGCTTAGTTTCCATTTCATTGCAGATTTTTTATTTTTGTTAACCTATTATGTTTTACTAAAGTGTTGTGTCCACAGCTAGGTACAATTTTCACACACATAGACGCAAGGTCAAGAAATCCCTAAAAAGACCGAAGAACCAATATTGGATCTTGAAGGAGAAGTTAATTTTGTAAAACCCTCAAATGATGCGAGCTTGATTTGGTCAGAAGGAAAGAAGGACAAAGTTGATGAGTATGTATTGGATGCATCCATAGTGGACGCACCATCTACATCCAGATGAATGGCCCTCAAGATCGTAGGGGGAGCTAATTTAGCTCTAGACCCCTGCATGGCTGGTATACTCACTCTCTGAGTATGCGCCTTTGAACTTAAGCTTTTGAAGGATAAAGGAACCTTCATACAAGAGCGCACATACTGATTGTTCGCTGAACAAAAGTTGGAAATTTTAAAGTGATAGCCTGGTTTACGCGACAAGCATTAATGGCAAAATTTTCACTTTAAGTACACAGAAAGCCTTTTGATTACTCATTGCATTTGAATTCAGAGGATTGGAGAGTAGAAAGAGCTTTAGAAGTTATTGTGAAGACTTGCAGATTGATCTATCAGTGATTAGCAGTACATTTGATTGGTCACAGAAACCCTAGTTCGTCATGCTGATTCAGAAGTCTTCAGATTATCTTAGAGAACATTTGGAAAGCGATAAAACAAGTAAGTGATGGCCACTCCCATAGTATTTGATGTTGTAGAAAAGAAAATATATGTGTTTAAGAAGCATCCATTTAAGTATACCCTAGATGACTTAGAGGGAGCATTCTCTCACACGCCTATGAGCGTTATGCATGTCGAAGATATTAGGGCATACATTTACTGTAAGAAGGAACCAGTAGGATTGGACAGATTAAGGGCGCACATGGAAACCATGCTAAAACTAGACAAAACCTTCTTAGATGAATATGCGAAGTGGAATGATCACCCTATAGTGGAGTATGCTACGGCATATGAGTTCTATGAGACAAAATGGATTAAAATACTTCTGAGAAGAATTCATGATGACCTATTTTGGATAGGTGATGTGCCAGTAAGAATCACTAGTGACCTATATATGAGATGGCAGGCCTATCTAAGACTGGCGTCGTCCTTCCTATAAGAAAAGATGTCAGAAAAATTATTGAGAAAACATGTAAGTCAAGGAGTGATAGGCACGGGATGACAATTGAGCCTATTGAGCAAGCTGACATCAAATTAATGTCCATGATACTTAGATATAGGTTTCATCACACTAGCAGGGTGAATAGTGTGTCTACAGGCACAATTCTAGCAGCCATTAGACTTGTGAAGGAAGATGGAGAGTTCAATCTATGTGAGATCTTGCATGCACAGTTGATTGATAACATCAAGGCAATCAAGCATGATAAGACCAAGATATTCATGTTTGGGTCTTTGATCATTTACATGTACCTTAATATAGTTGGGAAAGTATCAGATTTGTATTTGGACAAGTCAATTCCAACCATGCCATAGATATCTAACAAGGCATCCACTGAGAGTACATTGAGAGATTACATAACATTGGAGTTGAAGACCTTCAGGGCCAAGATGCAAATGAGGTACAGAATTACAAAAAATATTGTTGAAAAATATAAGGATAGTATCTACTTTATGGTTGAAATAGAAACAACATGCATGGAGGTAGTTGAACCAAGAACAAAGTGGATCCATCCACTTGGATATGAAGTTGAGGAACCAATCTTGGAAGCTTATGCACAAGTATTACTTTTAGCACCTAAGGACATTAATGAACCTAGGTGGGGTACTAATGAGGAAAAGACAAGGGAAATTGATGCATTTTTTAACAACGCATCAACTAAGAGGAAAGCTTCTAAGATTACGTCTGAGATACTCAAAATTCATGGAGTAGCACAAGAAAACCTAGACAAAGCAAGGGAAGAAAATATTGCTTTGGAAATTGAGAGCACATCCACAATGGAAGCTAAGTCTAATGATCCCAAGATGAAGAAGGTAAAGATTGAGAAGACTAATGATCCAAAGGATAAACAGGGTAAAATTGATGATATTAGTCCTACACCTACTGTTACAGTTGATGTTGAGTCCACAGATGCATCTCCTAAGATGCCCAAGAGGAGAAAATAAACCGCCACAAGTCACCCTTCAGCTAGAGACACAAGAAGCAGATTGAAAAATGTGCAGCCACCTCTGGAAGTAGGATTCCTACCTAGTCTTCAAGTGTTAAGGACTAGAGTAGTAGAAGAAGGAAGGCTAGATCAGATAGCCAAGTTTTATGACAAATATCATGAAATTGATAAGTCAGAGATTCATGAGATGCTGATCAAACACATGATAAAATTCAAGAAGACAATTCTTGAATTGAAGATAGCTATCCCAGATAAGGTATGGGAGATTATGACCTTGAAGAGACAAGCCACTGAAGAAGACTTCAAAATCAGGGAACAAACATTGGATTAAAATCTTCCAGTATGTTTTGTTGAAGAAAATACACTGATATTGAATTTGGTGAAGCCGTACTTAAGGACAAAGATGAGAACACTACACATTATGAACAAAGACTATGAGCTGATAACAAAGGAAATTGAGAAGGCCTTTTAGAAGGTATTCTTAGAGTAGCACATGAAACCTCCATCTGCAAACATCACTCAAGCACCTAGTGAGCAAGATAAAGCAACAGAGACCACCAATATACCATTTACAGGTCCTTAGGATTCAGCGCCTGCAGTAGAAGCACAATTAGAGGCAGATAAGTCTGCACCCACTATAGAGTCACAAAAAGACAGCACAATTATCATTGATAATGTGGAGATAGCCATGGTGGCCATAGATAAGGATCTAGACAAGTTTGAGGAAGCCTTTGTCAGCACCCAAGAAGCTAAAATTCTTTGTGGTAGCAATTCTCCAAATCCACAAGAAATTTTGATTGAAGATATAACATATGAGAAAGAAGAAGAAAAGATGGAAGAAAAGAAAGATAAAAATCAATAGAAAGAAGAAAAATATATAGAAAAAGAAGTGATCAAAGTAAAACAAGAAGTGATGGATAACACTCCCATCGCTCCTTCAGTAGCATTGTTGTCAAGCTTGACACCTGACACAACAAGTTTGGACTCATGGAGAGAAGAAGACCTGATTAAGTTCAGTGTCCTAGCTATGGAGAAGGAAAAGGAGAAACAAGTAATGAGAAATCCTCTCCTTGTAGAATTAGTGAACATACTGAACAGTTTGTTGCTTATGGACAAGAAAGTGTCCAAGGTACACTCTGTTGATGATGTAAGTACAGTCATTTCACAGTTTAAAAGTAATTTCTCAAGCCTTGAAGAATCTGCATCCCTAGTTGCAAAAGAAAAGTACCTAAAGAAGAGGATGAGTGAATTAATGAGAAACTTTGTACTTGACCTAAGCTCACTCAAGGTTGGTCAAGCATCTCTAAAGGATTTTGCAGCAAAAAGTAGGAAAATCATTGCGAATTGTATGAACCAGGACAAGCTAACTAGTGAACTATACAAGAAAATTCAAGAGGCTAAAGCTATGATAGACAGCATCAGAAAATCAGTAGAAGATCCATCAGTGGATGTGAACATGTGCAACAATGTCTACCAAGGGAATTTAGACAAGATTGAAAAAATAGAAAAAGAAATGACCAAAATAAGGGCTAGACAGACACAGTTGAGGAATTCTCTTGTGCCCTCATCAGACATTCTCAATTAGAACATCAGGACATAGACGCCACAATAGTAACATATGATCATGGTCCTAGCACTGACTTGGAGAAGATGGAGACGCTACAGTATGCAATATGCGCCCATCTCCAGATAGTAAACTCGTTGATCACATTTTGGAAGAAGGAGATCCAAAATCTGTAGATTGCATATCCAGATGTACTTACATAGTAAGATTTTGTAGATTCAATTTTCAAACACCTTTTTCATTAATGTCAAAGGGGGAGTTGTGTATAGAATATGGATCATAATATGTATAGGGAGATATAAGTGTATGTATAGAAAATAAAAAGTTTTTGTATTAAGGGATAGTTAGTAACTTGGCCATATTCCTTTGTTGCCATCAATGAAAAAGGGGAAGATATTTGGCAAGTTGACTATACTGATGTATATAACTTAATATAGTGTTGGCATTATGGCAACAAAGTCATATAGTAGTTTGGAGTCAGCGCACTTGATAAGAAGATCATAAATCAACTAAGTGTTGAAGACTGGATAGTATATAACGTACTAGAGACTCAGAGCATCAGCGCACATGTGTATGATCAAGTTTTCTTATGCACCCTAGAAGTTAAGTTGGTTAAACTATATTCATGCTTAGTCTATGAGCGCATAATTAGATATGCAAGTATAAGGAAGATACAGGCAGTTGAAGTTGTACAGCCAGTGTGCTAGTGAAGAATAGAGTAAGCAGCCGACTGTTATCATTTTGAGTTACGGTTATAATATAATGATGTAAAGGCTATGCACCCATTGTAATTAGGTTTCCGACATGTATATATATTTTTTTGTAAACACGCTTGAGCTAATTTAATTGGAAGTGTTGTATGTAATAGGTTTAAGGGCCAACCTAGTTGGTTTATTTTGTATGTGCATATAAATATGAGATGTGCCCATTGTAATTGGGATGGAAGTGGATAGAGAGTTGTGATAAGCAAAGCAGAAGTGTGCGAAGACACTATAAGATGTATTAAAGCTTTGCAAGAGGTCAAAGCATCAGCGCATCAAAGGAACTAATCTGACAAGTAGTGTCACAATAATAGTTCATCCAGTAGATATGGTGTGTATCTGAGATTAGAATGTTGTAGCCTTCACCACTTGAGCAGTGAGCTCTAAGACAATGTGTCCACTCCCCTAACAGGGACTATTGTAAAAGACTCCTAATAAGGTTCGACCCTTAACAAGGTCTACTGTACTTAACGCATTGTAAAGAAACTCCTAACAGGGTTAAGGACCTTCTAACAAGGATCATAAAACACTAGTACAAAATATTAGTGGGTGTCAATTCCCACTGGAGTTTTTACCTATTTGGGTTTCCCCGTAACCATATTGGTATTATGTGGTGATTTCATATTTCATGTTTATGTGAATATTCATTTCAATACTTAAGCATTTAATTTTAGTTTAAAGATCAAGTAAAAAGATAAAATACAATGAACACTGATTCACCCCCCCCCTCAGTGTTCCCATTCCTAACACAACGGAGTTCTTAGAATATTCAACCAACAACAAAGATCTCCAATCAACTGGCACCCCATTTAAAACATTTATTTCTGATCTCCTAGATAGAGCATCAGATACAACATTGTTTTTACCTTTAACATATTCAATTTCAAAATCATGAGCTTGAATTTTACTGATCCACTTTTTTTGTCAATCATTCAAATCTGTTTGACTAAGGAAATACTTCAAACTATTATGATCAGTTTTAACCACAAATTTGGCTCCAACTAATTATTGTATGAATTTAGCTAATGCATGCATAATAGCTAACATCTCCTTGTCATATATGGAATATAGTTTTTCAGCACTAGTGAGTTTCCTGCTTTCAAACACTATTGGATGTTTATTTTGCATTAACACAGCACCAATTCCTTTACCTGATGCATCACATTCTAATACAAAGGGCTAATCAAAATTTGGTAATGCAAGGACAGGACAAGAACTCATTACCTCTTTGAGTTTGTCAAATACCTGTTGTGACTCTGCAGTCCATCGAAAAGCCCCTTGTTTGGTAAGATCTGTCAAAGGTGCACCAAACTGTGAAAACCCCCTAACAAACCTCTTGTAATAATTGCACAGACGAAAGAAACCTCTTACTTCGATGTAATGTATTTTCCCTATTCCCAAACACCTGTGACCTGGTTGCCATGATTCTTTACAACTGAAGCACAGTTTGCATCTCCTAGGTTCATCCCTTTCCTCTTTATCAAATGTGGGTTTTGAAAATGTTTCTCTATTGAAGGGTTGTTTGTCTTTATCTGATTTTGTAAAAGGACCTTTATTCCAAATTTTTCCCTTTGAGGATGGTTCTAATTCTCTTACCTTCTTAATAGTCATTTGAAGTGTAGGAGGATTTAAAGATTTTACCCAACCTTTCAAAGAATCAAAAATTTCATTAATGAAAATAACAATCTTGTGCCTCTTAAAAATTTCAGTGACAAACACAACTAATTTCTCAAATTTTTTTATATATTGTTCAACTACCCCTGTTTATTTTAGTTGTGTTAACTCTTTTAAGTGTAATTCGAGATCTTTGGAATCAAACCTATCAATGAGACGTTCAGTGAATTCCAAATATGCCTCTACCATATTATGGCCCCAAGGTGACCTTCCCGTGGTGCCACCATTTGTGTGCAATGCAATCTAAATGCAATGTTGCATGTTTAATAGCTCCATCCTCCATCATAGGGTTTAATTGAAAATAGGTGTCTAACTTTTGAACCAATGCCCTGGCAGTTGTCTTACCTGATCCATCATAATAAGGTATGGACATCTTCCCTATTTTCCTTTGTAATTCATTGTTATAATTTTTGCCCCTATGAGACCTATGTTTCACCCTGACATACACGTATTCCCGAAATGTCATGTAAGATCTGAAATCTACCCCAGCTTATTCCCAATCATTCAGAATTTCATCTTGTACTTCTCTAACTATAAGTTCATGTTCTGGTTGTAAATTCCTAGGAGTGGCAAGGATGGCCTAGCTATTGTTCTTCTTTCATGTTGATTGTTATTTACTGAACGTTCATCCCTACCACCCTCGTTCCGATTTTGATTTATATTTTGAACCATGAATTGAGTCATTAGATCAGTCATTATATTTATATTATTTTACATGTCCTCTGACTTCTCATTAATGCAGCAATTAAATCCCTATTATTTTTTAGTTCCCCCATGTGTTCAAAAATTATTTTTTTTTCTATCTCAATATGACTTCCCTCAATTGCAAATTGTGGAGTTGAACTCGAAAGACTGGTTGGGTTTCTATTCTGATGTTCTCTAGTATTCCAGAAGTTGTAATGGGCTGATGGCATATTCAATAAACATATTCTCTATTTTGGAAAACACAAACACCCTACAGGCTGGCAAGACTCTTGACAACACAGTCTTTCTACTGCTAACTCTCAATTTGGAACTACAATTAATTAATTATTTACGATGGCACGAATGCAAGGGTTCACATAAGCAATGCTTTTTTTCTCTGATAATAATAGTAATTAATCCCTTTCCAGAACTGTTGAGTATTCAAATTCACAACTTCACAATGAAACACTGTTGAAAATATTTGAATTTTAAATACACTTAATATTGGATTCTGGTTAATTATTGGGTACCTGTGAAAAATATAGTCCACTAGACATCGAATGGCATTTCACATATCCTCAAACACCAATTGCGCTGAGTCTGAACCCGTCAGAAGACCCCAGCCGCAACTCTGTCTCGTAGACCCCAACTGTAACTCTGTCATCGAATCTCATGTATGATTCAACATATAAGGATTTAGAACCCGATAGAGGCCCACCAACCACTACTATGTCGCATCTATTCGCAGGGACTTCTGCTAACACCCAAACCGATGTGTTTGTGCGCAGCCTGTACACGTTGCCTTCCTCGCCTTATACTGCCAAACTGTGACTATTAACAGAAGGTAGGGAATGGTAGTTTCATAAATCAAATCGGTCTGATTTTCCATTTGACGTCTACTACCAGCACTCCAAACGGTAGCTTATTTCTTCGAGACTCCTACGTCTCGATCCCACTAGGCCAGACACAAGATCTGACGAAAGGATTGAGATTACGTCTTAACTTTAGGAACAATCTCTGTTAATATTCAAGCATCAAGCATATCTGACACCAGCAGGAGTCCCTCCTTTTAACGGTAAGAGGAATCGGTTGTATTCCTGTAAGGGAACTACGTTTATTCCTTCAAAAGAAAATAGTGTTACTTAAACACCTTTATTAAGCACTTAGTAATTATTTAATATTAATGTGACTGTGGAATTAATATTGGCAACAACAAAAAACTATTATTTTGGGGACATGACAAGTTACTTCATCAAAGCTAAATCAATTTGGACTAAGTAATTTTCATTCTTTATTTACAATTTCATCTAAAATATTTTTTAGAAACTCACCTAAATCAAATCACATTTCAAACAAAATGTAATTACTTTGTTCTTATAGAACAACAAAAATGGAATTATTCTATTAAATGTTCTACTCTATTAAAAAACTATTATAGCCAAACTTTTGATATATATATATATATATATATATATATATATATATATATATATATATATATATATAAGTTTTCATGTCACGATTGTGGGTATTAGTTCAATCGTCACTATGTTACATGAGAGACACTTCACACATGGAAACAATTCAACATAACATCTGACAATTTTTTTTTAAAAGCTATCAAATAGCTCTCATACTATTTTAAAGTGCAGTGCACCATTGTACATGACAAGAACCTTTAACATTTCTCATACGCTTCTATTTAAGGAAAAATAGCCCTTTCAACAATATTGTTAGCAATTCTAATAACGCGGATCTCACAAAAGTTCTTATTTTTCAAATAAACTATGTAATTCAGATATAAAAAGATTCAATATAATATCTTAATTTTCTAAAAAAAAAAATTAATCACAGATCTCATAATACAAGAAATATTTGAAAGCAAAATACTCTCTTCCTGATCCATTGTTATAAGATCAAGAAATTTTGTTTTACATAGTAAAATCATTGCCAGATAATGTAAGATTCAATCTTTAATTTTATGGAATATTGAATCTTTCTAAAGAAATATAATTTGGAAAAAGACCTAACAAACTTGATCACAGATCTCATAATACAACAAACATCCAAATGCAAAATCCTCTCTTCTTGATGCATACTTAGGATTTGGCTTATCAGTCCATTATTACAAGATCTACAAATTTTCTCTACAAAGAGGTGCACACCATAAGATTCCTCTTCCATCAGCAAAAGCTTTGCTTTCCGCCATTGAATCCATTTTTTACCCATGTAGCGGCGAAAAATAGCCATGGATTGAAGCGATAAAAAGCTATAGGTGACATGCTATATTTCTTGCTACCATGACGATGTAACTATCGTGGTCTTTGAAAGCCTAATACCATCATTTTAAACTGCTCGCAAACATCGAAATTCCTGATATCGCTTTCCTGTTCTGCGGTGTAAGACTACCAGATAGTCTTAAAAAGCTGACCAGCATCTCCCCAAGAGAAAGCCGAAATGGTTTGTTTAAAGATTTTATTATTATTTAATAAAGTAATATAAATATTAGATTTAACATTCAGTAATTCAATTACGCAATAGTAATTTTAAAAGAATGAATTTGTGCATTTTATGTGCTTGATAATCATTCAAATATTAAAGAAAACTTTATAAAATAGTAACTATTAGTTAATGTCTAAATTTCAAAGCATATAAACGTATCAAAACAAGATTAAATTTTTGACATAAATGTTTTAGAAATTAGACTCTTATAGTTACTTTTAATAATTAAAAATTAATACAAATTTAATATCAAGATTTCTTTCAATAGTTATATATATTATAGATATTAAAAAAATAATTAGCATCTATAAATTTATATTTATGAGGTATACAACTCTTTATATTTGGATAAGAAAATTTCTTCTTGTAATCTTATTTATATTTTTAGTAGGAATCCAAAATGTGAGTTAGGGAATATAGATTAGTCTTTTTAATAGTTAGTGAGTGGAAGAGCAACTCATTTTAGGATGCGGCTAAGCTCCATCCAAAATGCACCATTGACCAAATTTGAAAAAACTGAAAACACAACAGATTTTTGCAAAATTTTCAGCATTTGATCTTCATGATCTGCATATTTTGAATCGAAAACAAAAAAAAAAATTGCAAAATAAAATTCGCAGATTTGAAAAAAAAATCAGAATATTTTTGTCTTTTGTGCCTGCACCTTAGCCGCCCCCTCATTTTATGGCTGTCATTATGTAGTGTCATTTCTCTATAGTTTTTTAATATTTCAATAAATTTTAGTGGCCTATACTATACAAAAAAAAATAGTTTATGTTTGGTTATTTTCTATTTTCTATTTTCAAACTGATATTTTCTTTCATATAAACCACTAAGGACTTGCACTTAGCCTTGTTTGTTGGGTACACCACAATCAAACTTGGATGTCATAATTAACCAAATTAACTTAATGAAAACATTCACTTAGTATAGTTGGATGTCACTTGAGAAACCTAAATATAGATCTCTGTAATAAAATTTCAAATATTTGACTAATTGAATTTAATCTATTTGATATTTTACACCAAATATCATCAACTTCCATCATTAATTAAATATAATTAAAATTTTGTACTAATCACTATTGTATAATATTTAAATTTCTAACAATAATTACAATAGAAGGTCAAAGTCTAGCAAATTTGGAATCTTGGATTGATATTTACAAGTTGGACAAAGCAACAAATTTGGAATCTTGGATTGATATTGACAAGTTGGACAAAGCAAATTATTTCAGTATCGTTTAGCCAGTCTAACCAATTAGTTCAACTCTGCCCTATTGAAGTACAATGTTTTCTGAGAAAATAATTTTTGTGCCCTGCAATGTAATGAATAACATGAATTGCTTGCAATGACACGAATGGGAACAATTTTCTTGCTGTGGTGATTATCTTTTCTGCAATTTTTCTTAATCGTTGAGTTACTGTGATCATCATATGAGCTGAAATTGTCAACTTAGGGTTTCTGGCATCTTCTTCATTAGAAGATCATCATGTTGAAGTCAGTCTTTAAAAGAGACGCAATATTATGAATAATGCAATTTTTCCTCTAAATAGATATTTGAAAATTATCTATTTCATTTCCCATTTTATGTTATCGAATTGATTAGATCTTTGTCAATATTTGCATTTAATTTCGGTTTGCAAAACAACCCAAAAAGTGAAAACAAGAACCAAAGAGAAATTTAAATGAAAGATGCAATCCTTGTTTGGTATAACAATGCTAAAATCAGGAAACTTCATTAAAGGAAAAAATTGAAAGGCTTTCCTACAAAAACAATAAATTTGTAACTAAACTGCAAATAATGCAACTCTAGACCATTTCAGTAAAAATTCTGAACACTATTGTTCTCTATTACTGGGAAAAGAAAAACTATTTTCTGAGATGACAAATCCATCTTATTTTGAGTGCATCTATTTAGAAACACTGTGTTCTATTCACTTTTTTTTTTACCAGATTATAGGTAGAAAACCTTGTTTCCACATTGACATAAATGTTTTAAAAGTGAGAACTATTTTATACAACTCCATCTTATCTAGCCATATTCTTCCAGTTTAACAAATAATATTGAATAAATATCAAAAACAAATAATATTGCTAGTTACAATCAATCATATCTTCTGAGAGAGCAAATCCAGCTTATTTAGGGTGAGAAAAAACTCTGTTTTATTCACGTCTCTTTAAAAAATTACAGATAAAACACATTGTTTCCACAAAAATGTTTAAAAAAGAGAACCGGTGAATATAAGTCCATCTCAGCTGACCATACCCATCCAGTGCAAAAACTAATGTCACAGTTGTACCATATGGAATTCCAACCCAAAAAAACATTTATATGGAGCTTATTTGGAATACGTCAAGTACAGGGTTTTTTTTATATTCAAGAAGGTTTGAGCTCAGCACCTTTTAGATGCCTACAGCATGAATTCATCACTAAACCAGATGCCCTTTGGAATTCACAACCCTGTACCTCAAGTACAGGGTTGTGAATTCCAACCAAAAAAATAAGGACTTATATGGAGCTTATCTGCTGCATGCAGGGTTACTCTAAAGCCTCTAAAGACAGAAAAAATATAAATTACTTGCATGTCAAATGCAAGGGATTACACTAGAGCCTCTAAGGATAACCTTGCACAAGCGCCATGAATAGTGCAAATCGTGGTGGCAATAACAAACCATTTTTAAACTATAGATTTTGAAGTATGAAACTAACTTAAGCTTATTATTAATGAAAGATATTAAGTTATTCTATCAAACTGATGCATTTTAGTAGTTTGAGACAACAATATTAATCATCTAGAGAGTAAGAGATAGACCTAGGCCAATTTACCTAAGGCATTTTTGTAATGATTTGCAAAAATAGGAAGAATATTGCACAATTAGCTGCAAGAAGAGATAATTTATACATATGTGAAGAAGAATCAAAATTAACTTAGAAACCCATGATTAACTAGATAAAAGTTAATCATGCAGAGAGTAAGAGATAGATCTAAGCCAATTTACCTTAAGGCCTTATAGTAATGGATTTGAAAATAGAAAGAATATTCAGAAATTATACTATTAGCTACAAACAGAGATATTTTATACATATGTGAAAAGAAAAATCTAAGACTGACTTGGAAACCCATGATTAACTAGATTAAAGATGATATTGATTTAAACACCCATGGTTAACTAGATTGACGTGAATGCAACAACATAAGTACAAGATTCAATAAAATATCTTTAAGTGCACTTGCCTGTTAGGGTTGCAATTAGGCTTTGTGAAAATAGACTGCTATGAATATCATCCTTATTGTTAAAGTCCAAGCTAATCTGAAGAAGTGAATTGTCAACTCACTCTATAAATGGATTATCCTAACTATGAATTGAAATCTAAAGTACAAATCAAGCTAAGCAGATTTAATGACCATTTGTTTTGAATGAATCTGGAACAGAATGATTCCTAACACGAGCCAATTTATCAGTAGAATTTAAACACATAGGTAAACAAAAAGATATATGAGTTTTTATTCAACTATTTGGAAAATAATTGAAATAGACCATGGGGACTGGCCCAACTAAATGAGCAACCAGTCCAAGTTGTCTTGAACTATTTAATCATACAGCTTAAAATATTCAACAAAGACCAGGGCAACCCAACTATAATGTAATTATCCACATAGGAAGAAGAAATTAGCTTTATCTTTTGGGAAAAATATGTTAATTCAAAACTACTAGTACCGCCAGATAGTGTACATATACTCGAAGAGAAGGATAAAATGGGGCAGCTTTCACAACATCGAGTATCTTCTACAGATCCTTTGACTGAAGATATATGAAATTCTGATAAAATAAATACAGAAAGTAAGAGATTGCACTCCCCTGTTTTTAACGCAAATACCCCTGCTTTTAATTTCTGTCTTTCATCTTCCTGTTGCTGTTAACTCTTCCAGCGTAGTCCCTTTCTTTCTCCTTTTTAATAAAGAAAAACCTGGGTTAATTTTATTTGGAAACTTCCATCACTGCTTCCTTTAGGAGATTGTAAGATCGTCAGACTTGACTTGAGTATTGTAATGGCCAAACCTAGTCAGGAATGCTAGCTCACTTAGCCTAAAGAATTGAGTCAGACTAGGTAGAGCCTTGGCGTGTGGACTTGTCCTTAGAGATTTAAAGACCTCATAGCGATGATTGAGCCTTTTCTCTAAGCTTAAATTCAAAATCACAGGATTTAAAGCAACAAAAAGATTAGTGATTTCTCTATTTAGGTGAAAACTCTCAAAGGTGTATTTTTCAATGTCATTAAAAATAAAATTTGTCAGTGCCCACATTGAAGTACAATGGTTTTTTAAGCAATGGCACTGGAAGCAAGAGAGAGATTGGCTTGTTTTTGGAGAGAATAATTTGTGTGCCCTGCAATGTAATGAATAACATTAATTGCTTCCAATGTCATGAATGCAAACAATTTTCTTGCTGTGGTGATATCTTTTCTGCAATTGTCTATTTAGCATTACAGATATGAGGGGACAACAGAACCAGATCTTAATCGGTGCTTGTTCGTTGAATTACTGTGATCATCATATGAGCTGCAATTATCCATAGCGGCGGTGAGATGTCTGCAATTGTCAACTTAAGGTTTCTAGCATCTTCTTCATCAGAGGATCATTCTGTTGATGTTAGGCTTTAAAAGAGCTGCAATATTATGAATAATGGAATTACTCTTACCAAGCCTGTTTTCCTGAATAGACTTTGCTGGAATTTCTCTACTCTTTTGATGACGAAAACCCTACAGGAGGAAACAAATTTCAAAGGTATCTACCTCATTTCCCATTTTCTGTTATCCAAATGACTAGATCTTTGTAAATATTTGCAAAATATTTATTTTCGGTTATCAAAATACCCAAAATGTGAAAACAAGAACCAAAGAGAAATTTAAATGAAAGATGCAATCCTTGTTTAGTATAACATGCGTTACATAATGCTAAGATCAGGAAACTTTCTATCTCAAGCAACACAGACGCTCCATTAAAGAAAAACTTTTAAAAGGCTTTCCTACAAAAACAATAAATTTGTTACTAATCTGCAAATAATGTAACTCTAGGCCATTTCAGTAAAAATTCTAAACACTATTGCTCTCTATTACTGGAAAAAAAAAACTATCATTTGAGATGACAAATCTATCTTATTTTGAGTGTATTTATTTAGAAACACTGTGTTCTATTCATTTCTCTTTACCAGATTATAGGTAGAAAACTTTGTTTCCACATAAATGTTTTAAAAATGAGAACTATTTTATACAACTCCATCTTATCTAACCATATTCTCCAGTTTAACAAATAATATTTGCATAGTTGCAATCAAATCATATCTTCTGAGAGAGCAAACCCAACTTATTTAGGGTGAGAAAAAACTCTGTTTATTCACTTTTCTTTACAAAATTAAAGATAAAACACATTGTTTCCACAAAAATGTTTAAAATAGAGAACCGGCGAATATGAGTCCATCTCATCTGACCATACCTATCCAGTTGAAAAAATAATGTCACAGTTGTACCATATGGAATACATGAGGAATGAGATGCCTCAAGTACAGGGGAATGAGATGCCTCAAGTACAGGGTTGTGAATTCCAACCAAAAGGGACTTATATGGAGCTTATCTGCTGCATGCAGGGATTACTCTAAAGCCTTTAAAGATATAGAAAAAACTGTAATGGTTACCCCAAAATCCGCTTCTAAATGAAGTCACAGCTATAAAGTAATTCCGTCAAACACTTTGCTTGCAGTCCCTAATTTCTTTGTTTTGTGTTACAACCCTTATGACTCCAGAATGGGTTGTTGTACTGTTTTGTTTGTGCTCTTTTAACAAAGATCTATGCATGTAACATGGACATGAAAATGAAAGCATAAACACACAACTGAAAATAACCAGCACACTGTATTTATGATGATTTTCAGATTAAGTACAATATTGGCAATGAAACAACTCACTAAATACTCCAGCAATAGAATAGCTTGAATATTGTTTACTTCAGAAAGTGATGACCTGGGCCATAACATTAGGCTGCCGCTAACAAGACGCTACAGTGACGCTGCTACAGTGACGCGGTTGCTACAGTACGCGGCTGCTACAGTGCTGCGCTACAGGAACTGAACAGTGTTGCGCTACAGGAACGCAAACAATGTTGCGCTACAGGAACTGAACAGTGCTACGCTACAGGAACTGAATAGTGCTGTGCTACAAGAACGGTTTGTCTTCAGCTGGAAATGCACCCAATCTGCCTGATAATGAAGCTGAGAACACTGGATTCCAAAGGCCAAACCCCAAGGGAATGACGTCTAGAATGTCACAAGAGAGGATAAACGTCCTCAAATGCCAAAAACGGATCTGCAACTCACATACCAATTTCTTCTCATATTCAACCTCCCTAATGAAGCCACAAACGCTTCCTTTTATTCTATTTCCAAGGGTCGGTTCAACTCTCATGGGCAATGTGGGATAAAAGATGTGCAATATAAAACATATATTAAAATATCCCCTTATGTCTCCCTTGGGTACACATCCCCATAAAATAAATATTAAAGTAACACTTTAATATTTTACAATTAAATTAAATGTTACTTTAATAAAACTTAAGGCATTAAAATGTATTAGCAATTGGACTCCGAATAATGCGACTGATAGCTCGTCGGAAAGCTCTCACCGAAGAGTATCAAATCCAATCACCAAAACTAGCCTCCACTGTGTCCTGTTGACTTACTAAAAATAGTAAGTATGCCTGAAACTGAGTAAATCAACTTCATTTTGGCCCAAACTGGAAATGACTGGGCCAAAACACTCCAGGATCCCCTTAAACCCTTCGTTAGCCCTCGGGACCATGTAGAATAAGGCTAACGCACACACACTTGGTCAACTGCTAAAGTGGGGACATTACAAAAACATAAATTACTTGCATGTCAAATGCAAGTAAATTACTTGCAAGGGATTTCACTAGAGCCTTTAAGGATAAACTTGCACAAGCACCATGAATAGTGCAAATCGCAGTGGCAATAACAAACCATTTTTAAACTATAGATTTTGAATATGAAACTAACTTAAGCTTATTATTAATGAAAGATATTAAGTTATTCTATCAAACTAGTGCATTTTCAAGAGTAGTTTGAGACAACAATATTAATCATCTAGAGAGTAAGAGATAGACCTAGGCCAATTTACCTAAGGTATTTTTGTAATGATTTGCAAATATAGGAAGAATATAGCAGATCAGACATTACACAATTAGCTGCAAGAAGATATAATTTATACATATGTGAAGAAGAATCGAAGATTGACTTAGAAACCCATGATTAACTAGATTTAAGTTAATCATCTTGAGAGTAAGAGATAGACCTAAGCCAATTACTAAGGCATTGTTGCAATGGCTTTGCAAAAGCATGAAGAATATTGCAGATCAGAAATAATGCTATTAGTTACAAGAAGAGGTAAACTTATACATATGTGAAAAGAATAATCTAAGATTTACATGGAAACTCATGTTTAACTAGATTAAAGTTAATCATCTGCAGAGTAAGATGGACCTAAGAAAATTTACCTTAAGACATTGCAATGGATTTAAAAAACAAAAAGAACATTCAGAAATTATACTATTAGCTGCAAACAGAGATAATTTATACAAATGTGAAAAGAAAAATCTAAGACTGACTTGGAAACCCATGAGTAACTTGATTAAAGATAATATTGGCTTAAACACCCATGGTTAACTAGATTGAAGTGAATGCCACAACACAAGTATGATATTGAAAACAAATGTTTAAGTGCGCTTGCCTATTAGGGCTGCAATTAGGCTTTGTAAAAATAGACTGCTGCGAATATCATCCTTATTGTTAAAGTCCAAGCTAAGCTGAAGAAGTGAATCAATCCGGAACAAAATGATTCCTAACACGAGCCAATTTATCAGTAGAATTTAAACACAGACAAAGATAAAGATATATGAGTTTCCATTCAACTAAATGAAAAATAATTGAAATAGACCCTGGGGACTGGCCCAACTAAATGAGCAACCAGTCCAAGCTGTCTTGAACTATTGAATCATACAGCTTAAAATAGTCAACAAAGACAAGGGCAACCCAACTATAATGTAATTATCCACATGGGAAGAAGAAATTAGCTTTATCTTTTGGGAAAATAATGCTAATTCAAAAATACTACTACTTCCAGATTGTGTACATATACTCAAAGACAGATAAAATTGGGCAGCTTTGATAACATCGAGTATCTTCTACAGATCTTTTGACTGAAGAAATATGAAACTCTTATAAAATAGATACCGAAAGTAAGAGATTGAACTCCCCTGTTTTCAACGCAAATTCCCATGCTTTTAATTTCTGTCTTTGGTCTTTCTGTTGCTGTTACCTCTTCCACCGTAGCCCCTTGTTTTCTCCTTTTTAATCAAGTCATTACCTTGTCCTAGATGAGTTCCAGAGCTCTTCAACACCCTCCAGAGTCTAATCTGCAATTTTCTTAATCGGTGCTTGTTCGTTGAGTTACTGTGATCATCATATGAGCTGAAATTGTCAACTTAAGGTTTCTAGCATCTTCTTCATTAGAAGATCATTATGTTGATGTCAGTCTTTAAAAGAGACGCCATATTATGAATAATGCAATTTTTCCTCTGAATAGATATTTGAAAAGTATCTATTTCATTTCCCATTTTCTGTTATCCAAATGATTAGATCTTTGTCAATATTTGCATTTATTTTCGGTTTGCAAAATACCCAAAAAGTGAAAGCAAGAACCAAAGAGAAATTTAAATGAAATATGCAATTCTTGTTTGGTATAACAAGCGTTACACAATGCTAAAATCAGGAAACTTCATTAAAGGAAAAAATTGAAAGGCTTTCCTACAAAAACAATAAATTTGTAACTAAACTGCAAATAATGTAACTCTAGGCCATTTCAATAAAAATTCTGAACACTATTGTTCTCTATTACTGGGAAAAGAAAAACTATCTTCTGAGATGACAAATCCATCTTCTTTTGAGTGCATCTATTTAGAAACAGTGTTCTATTCACTTTTTTTTACCAGATTATAGGTAGAAGACTTTGTTTCCACATTGACATATATGTTTTAAAAGTGAGAACTATTTTATACAACTCCATCTTATCTAGCCATATTCTTCCAGTTTAACAAATAATATTGCATAAATATCAAACACAAATAATATTGCATAGTTGCAATCAATCATATCTTCCGAGAGAGCAAATCCAGCTTATTTAGGGTGAGAAAAAACTCTGTTTTATTCACTTCTCTTTAAAAAATTACAAATAAATCACATTGTTTCTACAAAAATGTTTAAAAAAGAGAACCGGTGAATATAAGTCCATCTCAGCTGACCATACCCATCCAGTTCAAAAACTAATGTCACAGTTGTACCATATGGAATTCCAACCCAAAAAAACACTTATATGGAGCTTATTTGGAACACCTCGAGTACAAGATTTGAACTCAGCACCTTTTAGATGCCTACAACATGACTTCATCACTAAACCAGATGCCCCTTGGAATTCACAACCCTGTACCAATTCCAACCAAAAAAATAAGGACTTATATGGAGCTTATCTGCTGCATGCAGGGTTACTCTAAAGCCTCTAAAGATATAGAAAAAACATAAATTACTTGCATGTCAAATGCAAGGGATTACACTAGAGCCTCTAAGGATAAACTTGCACAAGTGCCATGAATAGTGCAAATCCTGGTGGCAATAACAAACCATTTTTAAACTATAGATTTTGAAGTATGAAACTAACTTAAGCTTATTATTAATGAAAGATATTAAGTTAATCTATCAAACTGATGCATTTTAGGAGTTTGAGACAACAATATTAATCATCTAGAGAGTAAGAGATAGACCTAGGCCAATTTACCTAAGGCATTTTTGTAATGATTTGCAAAAATAGGAAGAATATTGCACAATTAGCTGCAAGAAGAGATAATTTATACATATGTGAATAAGAATCTAAAATTAGCTTAGAAACCCATGATTAACTAGATAAAATTTAATCATGCAGAGAGTAAGAGATAGACCTAAACCAATTACTAAGGCATTGTTGCAATGGCTTTGCAAAAACATGAAGAATATTGCAGAGCAGCAATTATGCTATTAGTTACAAGAAGAGGTAACTTATACATATGTGAAAAGAAGAATCTAAATGACTTAGAAAATCGTGATTAACTAAATTAAAGTTAATCATCTACAGAGTAAGATAGATCTAAGCCAATTTACCTTAAGGCCTTGTAGTAATGGATTTGAAAATAGAAAGAATATTCAGAAATTATACTATTAGCTACAAACAGAGATATTTTATACATATGTGAAAAGGAAAACCTAAGACTGACTTGGAAAACCATGATTAACTAGATTAAAGATGATATTGATTTAAACACCCATGGTTAACAAGATTGACACGAATGCAACAACATAAGTATGAGATTGAAAAAAATATCTTTAAGTGCACTTGCAATTAGGCTTTGTGAAAATAGACTGCTATGAATATCATCCTTATTGTTACAGTCCAAGATAAGCTGAAGAAGTGAATTATCAACTCACTCTATAAATGGATTATCCTAACTATGAATTGAAATCTAAAGTGCAAATCAAGCTAAGCAGATTTAATGACCAATCCTTTTGAATCAATCTGAAACAGAATGATTCCTAACACGAGCCAATTTATCAGTAGAATTTAAACACATAGGTAAAGATAAAGATATATGAGTTTTCATTCAACTATTTGGAAAATAATTGAAAATGACCCTGGGGACTGGCCCAACTAAATGAGCAACCAGTCCAAGCTGTCTTGAATTATTGAATCATACTGTAGACTAGGATTTGTGAGTGCACCTAAACCTATTTTGAAGGCCAAAGACAAACAAACGTCATAGCATATTATCAAATCAAATTTAAAAGTAAACAAACTAAAATCAAAGCCACCTCAGTTTAAGCTTAAAACGGATGCGCCCATGCACCGTTTGATATGCTTAGATATAGAGGGATGTGGGTGTGCAAACTCAAGCACTTGGAGCATGCAAGATGGATGATTTGAGGATCAAGAAGACCCAAAATGACACAAAATAGGTATGAGGAACCTATTTTGCCTCAAAAGGCCTCAAGAACACACAAATATGCAAAGCTAAATGAAAGAACTAAGATTAAAACAAGAAATGAATCTATGTTAATCCCATTAAAGCTAATTTAGATGTGATTTAAGCTTGAAAATGATCTAAAATGAAGAGTTTATGCTTATGCTAGAATGAAAATGGCATTATAACTTTGCTATTGAGTTTGAAAATTGAAGGATGATTTGCCTTAGGAAGTGAGGGTATTTATAGGATTTCTAAAGGCTTGGGGTAGGAGGAATGAATGGCCAGGATTGAAATCCTTAAGAGAGGCCAAGATTCACTCAAAGGGAAGCACATGGATTGTGCTAGTTCTCAGCCAATCAGGAGGTGACATATGTCACAAGGTGAGTGGATGAAGGGAAGGGCAAAGAGGAGTCAACAAAGGGGGCTCCAAGCTCATAACTCTCCAAATAAATGCTTGTAAGAGCAATGAATGGGCTTTAAGAGGCTTTGAAGACTTTGGGGAAGCAATAAATGCTTTGTGGTTGAGATATTTGGAAGGAAAGACTTTGCTTTGGTTTAGGAAAGTCTTAAGCTTGGTTAGGATTGCACAAAGGTTTAAGGGTAGGATTAGGATTAGATTAGGACAAAGAAAAGGATTAGGATGGGTGAAGAGGGTGGATTTGAGAAGATTCTAGAAGAGTCTAGATTTCTCCTTAGTTTCATGGAATAAAAGTTATTCATTCCAAAAGCTTAAGTTTTAGGAATATTTATTAAAGTATTTTCAATAAATATGAAAATTAAATATTTAACCTTAATTAAATATTTAACCTTGGGATTAGGGTTAGAAAAGATGGGATTAGCCTTTTAATCGAAATTAAGAAGGGATTAGAAGATTTTGGAAGAGGTTAGTGGTCTAGAGGAAATTGGCCAAGTTTGGGATAAAAAATAAATTAATAATAAATTAATTTATTTTTGAAGGTTTTTTGGTCAATTTATTAAATAATTAATAAATTAGGGATAATGTCCAAATGACATTTTTAGGCTAGATTCCTTAATTAAAGATTTTTAATTAAGAGAGAGGGATTTAATGCCATAAAAATAAATTAATTAATTAAATAATTAATTAATTAATAAATGATGATGTCATCAAGGATTTTCAGAAAACAAAAATAATTTATTTTCTGAAGGATTTTTCGGTGTCTACATTTTGCCCCTCTTTGATGCAATGCCGCAAGTGGCATGGCGTCAAAGACAAGAAAACAAGATGCCGAGGCTAGAATCAGAAGAAGAGGGTATGACGCCTGGGTGGACTAGAAGAAAGAGGAACATGCCCCGGTGGAACAAAATCATGGAAGATGCACCCAGTGGGACAAGGAGAAAGAGGGATTACGTCCTGGGACAGAGTGTGCCCGGCGGGACGAGGAAGGAAAGGCCTAGGAAGAAAGGGGAGATAAATAACCTCACTTCTAAGAACAAATATGGATGATATGCAAGATGAGATGGAAATGCAAGATGCAGGATGCAGCTGTATGCAAAGATGCAAGATTAATCTATATGATAAATGCAAGGGACCAGATAGCTCCAAGTGCAAACGGGAGTGCACAACCTAGATTTAATATAGCAATGCTAGAGACCTGCCAAGGATACTGGGATCACGAGGCCTTGTCACCAGCGTTGCAGAGGACTGACGAGGACTGACGCTAAACAAACACACAGGGTTGCCCCAACATCACACATGAAGCACAGAGGCGACATGGTGGAACCGATGCTGAAGGAACCATAAACACACAACTGACTCACAGGCAGAAGCGAAAGATCAAAAGACCTTGCCCCAGATTATCCGCACACGCAGCACACCATGATATAATGAATCGTGGTGACCCTGGTGGGATAATGAGAAGCCAAAAAGATTAACAAGACCCAAAGGACAAAAATCCAAGATCAAAATGATAACTCCAAAAAGACATCCTTTGCCAAGGAGAGAGATTAGGTTCGATTGATGGTGGGAAGATTGGTCGGACAGGAGGAACGATATATCCTCAAGGACCAGGATGGAAGATTAGATCAGACAAGAGGAACGATATATCCTCAAGGACCCATGGGTTGGTGAGAGAATAAGTGTAGTTGTTCGCTGGCAAAAGCTGAAGTTCAAGGAATAATCAGGATGAGCAAGGATAAGTCGACAATTGATGTTGCTGAAGCACAAGGCCCGAGTGGGACTTCAAATTTTCTGAGGCTGGGGATGGGACAAGATATTTGATCAAATGCTGCTGCAGGACGGACAAAGGTTATGTACAACAAGGAGGAACGATATGCACAAGGGATATGAACAGAAGCTCAGGATTGGGGATAGGAAGATCACACTCAGCGGGACTCTCACTAGGACAGAGACAAGAAGGATAAATACAGAAAGGAAGATTGCGCTGTACAGGAAAGGGAAAGGGATATGGTACAAGATATGGTACAAAGATTTGGAATAGGATATGGATTGCAGATGGGTTGGAGGAAGATGGAAGCTGAATGCGTGGAAGATAGGGGAGATGGAACTGCTGGGAGATCTGTTATGGATGGAGGATGAGGACGGTAGCTGAAAGGACAACTGAATAGATAAATAGCTCAGTTTACTATGTTGGCGCCTGTTTGCCAGGTTTTCACCAACATACTTGTCCAAGGCGCTTGAATTGCCAAGTTTTCACCGTTGGACGATTATTTTCTCTTTCTCTTTTCTTTTTTTACTTTTTTGCTTTTTTTTTTGCTTTTTTTTGCTTTTTTGAATGTTTTTGGATTTTCTGATATATGCAGGATCAGTTTCAGGCATAGAACCTCTTCAGATGGATGATGTTGATAGGATCATTCAAGGGCTCACCTTCTGGTGTTGATAGCTGATAGGCTCCGAAGCCAAAGGATGCGGTGACAACATAGGGGCCCAACCAAGTAGGCTCAAACTTGCCTTTCTTTTCTCTATTTTCTAGGACCTTCTGATTTTCTTTAAGGACCATGTCACCGACCTGGAATTGTCTAGGATGAACCTTTTTGTTATAACTCCTTTTGAGTCGATTCTGGTATGCAACCAGGTGATCATAGGCTTGCTGTCTCTTTTCATCTAGCAGATCTAGCTATGTGAGCCGGGCCACACGATAGTCTTCATCAGTTGTATAGTTCTTCATGGAGACGCGCAAGGATGGGAGCTCAACCTCGATCGGTAGAACAGCTTCAGCACCATATACAAGGGAGTATGGGGTGGTGCCTGTGGGAGTGCGATAAGAAGTGCGATAGGCCCAAAGGGCGGGATTGATTTGGAGGTGCCAGTCACGACCAGAATCATTGACAACCTTCTTGAGGATTTTCAAGATAGTTTTGTTGGTTGCCTCAGCTTGGCCATTTCCTTGAGGGAAATATGGACTGGAGAAACGGTGATGGATGTGGAGTCTGGCACATAGATCATCCACATGCTGGTTTTCAAAAGGTGTGCCATGGTCTGTGAAAATGGTAGATGGTATGCCGAAGCGGCAAATGATATGGTAGAGGATGAACTTGGATATTTGGATGCCAGTAGTTAGCGTGAGCGGAATCGCTTCAACCCATTTGGTAAAGTACTCTGTGGCTGTTATGATATACTTGTGTCCATCCGAAGAGAGGGGGGTGATCAAGCCAACGAGGTCGAGGCCCCAACATGAAAAAGGCCACGGTGGTGCAATAGGTTGTAGATCCTGTGCTGGTGCATGTATCAAATTGGCATGCTGTTGACATGGGAGACATTTCTTGACAAATTCACATGCATCATGTTCCATTGTTGGCCAATAATATCCAACTCTAAGCAGCTGCTTTGCTAGAACCATGCCACTCGTGTGGGCACCGCAAATTCCAGCGTGAACTTCTTGTAAGGCCAGGATGGCCTCGTTTGAGTCTAAACATCTAGATAGGACATTATGATACCCGCGACGATATAGGGTGTTGGCTACAAGAGTGTAGCGGGAAGCTCTGCGAATAAGGTTTTGGCGTTGGTTATTGGTGAGATGGGGAGATATGATACCATTTTTTAGATATGCATGGATTTCGTGGTACCATGGGGATTGGGGACCAACCAAGACACACACCATGTCTGCATCGGCGTTCTCATAAGCTGGTGAATGTAGCTGTTCGACTAGAAATTCATACTGTGATGCGTCTCGTGGGATTTCCAATAAGGATCCGATGGTTGCCATTGCATCTGCTGCTTTGTTCTGAAGCCTTGGGATCTGATTGAATTGTAGATGTAGGAAATGCTCTTTCAGTTTATCCACCAGTTGCTTGTAGGGTAGCAATTTGTCGTCCTTTGTCTGATACTCATCAAGGACTTGTTTGATAATCAGCTGTGAATCTCCAAATACTTGTAATTCTGTGATGTTCCATTGGATAGCTGTTTTGAGACCTAAGATGAGTGCCTCATATTCTGCAATATTGTTGGTACAGGGGAATCCCAACTTGAATGATTTTGGAATATAGTCACCTTGAGGTGTGACGAATAGGATTCCTGCCCCAGAGCTATGGGATGTGTTGGAACCATCAAAGTATAGTTTCCACATAGGCTGCTCTTCAATCATGTACAGATGTTCATCGGGGAATTCCATGATTAGTGGATAGGCATCCACCAGTGGTGCTTCTGCTAGTTGATCGGCAATGACTTGCCCTTTGATTGCTTTGCGATCCACATACTGAATGTCAAATTCACTGAGTAACATGACCCATTTTGCCATACGGCCTGTGAGGGTTGTCTTTGATAACAGATACTTAAGAGGGTCCACCTTTGATATGAGCTTGATTGTGTGGCTAAGCACGTAATGTCTAAGTTTTTGAGTGGCAAAGACCACTGCTAAGCATGCTTTCTCCATGGGTGAATAGTTAAGCTCATAGCCCACAAGAGTGCGACTGATGTAGTAGATAGCTCGTTCTCTATTTTCATCATCATGTTGTGCTAGGAGTGCCCCTAGTGCTGTAGCTGTTGTTGAGATGTAAAGGATGAGTGGGCATCCTGAAACCGGTGGTACTAGGATCGGAGCATTAGCTAGATACTCTTTGAGCTTATCAAAGCTTCTTTGACATATGGGATCCCACTTGAAGTTGGTGTCTTTGCATAAGAGATGTGAGAAGGGTTGGCACTTGTCTGCTAGTTGCGAGATGAACCGCCGAACTGATTGAAGCTTGCCCTGTAGGCTTCTGAGCTGTTTGAGATTTCTTGGTGGAGGCATCTCTGTTATTGCTTTTACCTTTTTAGGATCGATCTCTATGCCTCGTCTAGAGACGATGAAGCCTAGAAGCTTGCCAGATGTTACGCCAAAGACACATTTCTTAGGATTTAACTTTAAGCCATAATGATTCAGACGATCAAATACACGCTCTAGGATGTTGAGGTGCTCATCTCTTGTTTTGGATTTTGCAAGGATATCATCCACATAGTCTTCAAGGATCTTGTGGATCATGTCATGGAAGATCGCTGTCATTGCTCGCTGATATGTTGCTCCTACATTCTTTAGTCCAAATGGCATCATGTTGTAGCAAAAGGTACCCCATGGGGTTGTGAATGCTGTTTTATGTTGATCTGCTTCTGCTATATGAATCTGATTGTAGCCTGAAAAGCCATCCATGAGTGATAGCATTTCGTGACCCGCTGTGAGGTCTACAAGCATGTCTATGTTTGGCAATGGGAAGTCATCTTTAGGGCATGCCTTGTTCAAGTCCCTGAAATCAGTACAGATTCTGATGTCGCCAGAAGGCTTTGTGACTGGCACCATGTTAGAGATCCACTCTGAATAATCTATTGCTCTGATGATCTTAGCTTGGAGGAGCTTCTCAAGCTCTGCTTTGACGAGCAATGCTACCTTTGGATGCATTTTCCTTAGCTTCTGCTTCACTGGCTTGACGTTTGGATCTACTGATAGGTGATGAACAACAAGGTTTGGATCAAGCCCAGGCATGTGGGCGTATGACCATGCAAAGTTGATGATGGATTCCTTGAGCAAGGCGCTGAGAGCGATTTCTTCTCCTTCTGTTAGGTTGACTGCAATGTAGGTGATCCTTGGACATTCTTCTGTTCCCAAGTTGATTGGCTTGGTTTCCTCTATGATGATCGGCGACTGCTCTGGTCTATAATCTTGGATAGGGGGAAGAGGCAAGGCTTCATCTTCTAGCGCCTGAATTGCCAGGTTTTCACTAGAAGATACGCCCTTTATTTTTACTATTTTGGAATCAGAATGTGCCCCAAGGGGGTTTTCACATAAAGACTCATGATGTTCTCTTGCTATTTCATTTTTGTGACTAAAGCTTGCCTCTTCCCCAAAATATCCTTTTGGGTGAAGCTGATAGACAGAGGTTGATGTTGGATCCTGATTGCTTGCTGGACCTGATGCCCCCATGAATTCTAGGAGTGCTTGTGCGCTTTGGAACTCATCGATGTGTGCGATGCTTGGTTGGTCCCAATCTATGAGGTCGGGGTTTGTGAGGGGAAGATCTATGAGGTTAATGGAGAGTTGTTGGAGGACAGAGGTCCCCAGGAGGGTGTCGTCGGCAAAGATATCGTCGTAGGATCGGATGTCTTTCTCTTCGGGGATGTCTTCGATTTCCACAAGGTCATCCTGGCTATTCGAAAAGTTCACGTTGGTCATGTTAGTGTCTGCAGTTATGGTATTGGGCTCTTGTTCAAGCAGGCGAGGGGTATTAAAGCCAAGTCCTTGCTGTTCTGGATTTTGGGATGGTATTATAGGAAACAAATTTCCATCCTCTTGTGGTCCTAGACCACCACCTTGATAATTATAGTGTTCTGTGACATTCTTGTAGGGGATTGGATATTTCTCTTTGAAGTACTCAAGAAGTTGTGTGTCACGTGATGGGGGATCTTTGTATAACCATTTGTTAATATCTGGATCCATTTCTTTGCTGTTGATGTTGCCATGAGACTCAAAAGTCATGTTTCCAATTTGCTTGAGCTTATAATGTTCTTCAACAGGCTTGTTTTGACAACTTGGGCGCCCTTGAGTATGTGGATCACGTGGAAGAGCTCCTACAGCAAATGCATCACTGAGGCTGTATTCACCACAACCCTGGTTGTTGATCTTGATGGATGATAAGGTGGAAGAGAGGATGGTCTCTGGATCGCGATGGGATTGGGATGAGCTAGCAATAGAAGTACCAATATCGGTTCCAGGACAATGAGTAGAATGAGGGAAAGATGTTTCCATCGCAAGGCAGTATGCGAAGGGGTTAGGGTCAGCGTGGATGGTAACCTCAGTGCCTTGATGTGGAAACTTGATGCACTGATGGTAAGTAGATGGTACGGCCTTAATGGAATGGATCCATGGACGACCGAGGAGGATATTGAATGGTAGGTCAAGATCAACAACGTGGCAGAGAGTATCTTGCGTTGCTGGGCCTAGCTGAATAGGCAAAGTTATAGTACCTTCAGAGGTACGCTCCAAGTTGTCATATGCTTTGATAGTGATTTGCTCATGTTGTATGTCGGCCTCCGTGAACCCGATCTTCTTGATGAATTTTAATGTGCACAAGTTGAGGGCTGAGCCATTATCCACTAGAACTCGTTTGATGGCAAAATCTCTGACCATGACAGCAATGCGGAGAGGGAGAGTATGGTCAGGAGCGACATCTGGTATATCAGATTCTTTGAAGGACAAGGCACATGCTGCTGATAGGTGTCCCACAAGAGTTTCAAACTGAGTTGTGTTAATGTCTGTGGGGACATGGCCTTCTTTTAGAGCTTTGTCCAGGATCTCCTGATGGATGGGTGATGTGCGGAGCAAATCCAAGATAGATATTTGGGCTGGCATGTTCCCAAGATGTTCTATGATATTGTATTGTGCTCTTGGTGCATTATGCTGTGTTGCGCGTGCATTTGATGCTGGCCTGGTGTTAGAGTGTGCTGTGGATGCAGTAGATGTTGGCCTTAGAGGAGCAGCTGATCTCGGAGGAGCACCGGCAACAGTTATCCTACCACTGCGGGTAGTTGCAGCACATTGTCGATCCGGCCCTCTGACGTGGATGGTATTGACGATGGGCTCATCTTGGATGGGCTCAATTTGAGTTATGCATCCGACATACTTGTCATAGTTGATGTAGGCCGCTGTGTGATCTTCTTGCTTGCCTTTGCCACGATTTTGGGGCTGATTGGCGTTGGCTTGATTCTTCCCGGTATCGTGTTGAGGGAACACATTTTGATATATTTGCAAACCGGCGTTGGGTGAGGCTTGAGTTGGTGCATCGACCTGGATTTCCTTGCGATCGATGAGATCTTGGATGTAGTGCTTAAGCCGCATGCACTTCAATGTTGTGTGCCCCTTCACACGATGGTAATCACAATATTCATGTTCTTTATACGAATCAGACTTTGGTGCGTTGTCATCCTTCTGTGGGATGGGCGGATATGTGATCATATTTGCCTTGGCTAGCCGATAAAAGATCTGATCCAAAGGCTCACCCAAAGGTGTGAAAGTCCTCTTTGGATTGTTCTGATTGTTGGGCTTGTTCTGCCTTGGGGCAACGTTAACTGTGTTAACAGGATTGCCTTGACGTGCTGGCTGCTGCTGTTGGTATTGCTGCTGATACTGTTGCACAGGTGGTTGATGAGTTTGAGGAGGCTGCTGATAAATAGGTGCTTGATATGCGGGAGCTGGTGGTTGCTGATAGATGGGCGCTTGTGGCGGTTGGTATGTTTGAGCTGGTGTAGGACTAGCCACAACGAATTGTACATTCTTAGTGTCAGTGGCTCCATCTGTAACAACATTCTTGTTACGATTCCAGTAACGGGATTTATCATTGTTGGGTTTGTTTTTGGAATCATCCTTGAAGTGACGAATAGTGCCTTCATCTAGGAGAGCTTTCTCGATGCCTATGCCTTTGCTCTTGATGTCTTGGTATGTCTGGAGACAGTTCATTCGCATGTGATGGGATAGCTTTGGATGCAGGTTATCAATGAAGATCTTTGTTAGGTGCTTCTCTGGCGGCTGATATGATAACCTGGTTGTAAGATTCTGCCATCTTTGCAAGTATTCTGCAAGGCTTTCTCCATCTTTTTGCTTTGAGTTGCATAGGTCTAGCAAGGACAACTCATTCTCCACATTATGGGCATAGTGTGTGATGAACTTCTCAGAGAGTTCAGCAAAGGTGTTTATTGTCCCATGTGGTATTTTGTAAAACCACTCAACAGCAGTTCCTCCCAAGCTTTTGGGAAACAGGCGCAAGAGATAGTTATCACTATAAGCCACTTCTTGGCACGCCATGTAGAACTCTTTGATATGGTTTACTGGATCTCCTTTCCCCCGATACTTGTCGAACTTGGGCATCTCAAAATGCTTGGGGAAAGGGATAGTTGCTATGGACCGATCGAAGGGATATGAGCACACCTCTTCGAACTTGTATGTTTTATTCTCTGTTCCACTTTGTAGCTCCTTTAGAGCATTTTTCATTGCTTCCCACTCAGCATTGAGTGGCGAGGGAACTGGGACTTCTGTTTGTGATGGAAGCTGTGGAACTGGATATGGCGCTTGCTTTGGATAAATGGGTTGGAATTGATTTTGGGGCAATGGTTGTTGGGGATATTGCTGGTGTGGCATAGGGGGATATTGATATGGGACCGCTTGATGTTGTTGGGCTGCTTCCTGTTGTTGAACTGGTGGTTGTTGTGAGACTGCTTGCTGATATTGGACATTTGGAACTTGCTGTTGTAACTGATGGGTGGGAACTTGTTGTTGCTGGGGGATGATAGGGATTTGTTGCTGAGGCTGATAGCAAGGGACTTGCTGTTGTTGAGGAATGATGGTTGTTTGCTGAAAGGGGACATGTGGTTGCTGTGGGGGAGGCTGTTGGAATGATACTGCTTGTGGGTATGATGGTGGTAGTTGCTGAGGTTGGCTTTGGATTTGGCTGATATATGCTGGGTGCATGCCTGCGTTACTTAGAGGTGGAACAGATGTGGGGAAGCTAGAAGCAAAGGGTGATGGGGTAAGATAGCTGGGGAAAGTTGGCTGTTGAGGTGGTGGAACTTGCTGGAAGGTATTTGGGATTTGGGATGAATAGCTTGAAGCCGGCGGTGTTTGGAGTAGTTGCTGCTGTGTTGCTTGGGCGAAGGCGGTTTGTTGACTTGCAACCATAGATGTAGGGGATTGAGATGGGATCCCCCATGCCTTCATTTCTTCTTATGTAAGGCCCCACTGAGAGCTTGTGTTAGGGTGCACTGCAGCGGATGATGGAATGGTAGGAGCAATGGGAGCTTGGGATATGAATGATGGTTGAGAGAAAGGGACTTGTTGAGTTTGTGGTTGAATGGATGCTTGTGAGGAGGAAAATGAAGGAAACACCCAAGAGAAAGATGAGGTTGGAATGGGGAGCGATTGCGCTAACCTCAAAGAAGAAGGTACGGGTGCTTGGGGGGTGAAGGGTGACGGTGCTCCTTTGATGGTGAAAGGTGTTGCTTGACTTGCGGATGGCGGCAGTGTAAAAGCTTGTGTGAGAGGTGGAAGCTGACTTTGGGTTTGGATTTGGGCTTGGGCAGCCATAGCAGATGATGAAGCAAAAGGGGTATGAGATGGAGCGGATGGTGCTGTAGCTTGTGTTGTGGGACTGGCGAGGCTTCCTTGCAAGAAAAGGGGAATGGTGGAAAGCTCTTGGGGTGTTTGCATGATAGGATCAGGGAATGATTGGACAAACGGAGAATATGCTTGTGCTGGAACTTGGATAGTTTTGATGGGGATGCGTGGATAGAGAGATGGTGGGATGGAGGTACTTTCTGGCAGATAGTGGACGAACGTGCTTTGCTGATGTTGCGGTACAAGGGCATTGGTCGCTGGTGGGCTTTCTGGAGGATTTACAAATGCTTGGTTTGCCAAGGGGGATGAAGGGATGTTTGGATCTTCACATGGATTACTGGCTTGGATCTGGGGATTGTAGGTCATCATGGCGTTGGTGAAAAGGTTGGGATCGGATGAGGTTGTTGGTGGATAAGGATTCATGCTTCTTCTTTTCCGAGATCTGGTCTCAACAGGCATGGAGATGCAAGTGCTAAATGTATGCAAGATGTTTTGGCTAAAAGATGTTGATGGATGCAAAGTTGATGAACTTCTAAAGATGATGACTTCTAAGATGCAAATGCAAAGACAGGGATCAAGATGGCGATGATGGAAGCTGGATGGAACTGGTATGGATCAAGATGGTGGAGGAAAGATAGGTTGCTGGTGGAAAGCTGGTGAAAGATTACTGAGTGGTCAACAAATGAGCTGTTGTTTTTCCCAAATGGAGGATCAGAGATATGATGGGGTCAACCTAAGATAGACTGATGATCTTCGGTCAACAAGTTTCTTATCAATACACTCCAATCTCTTGCTCGAAATGATGGCTATGCAAGGACAAGGTTTGATTTCTTTATGACAACACGTTGTGCCAAAAAAGAGGATGATGGTCTCTGATCTTGGATATAGGATAGGAACAACTCAAAAGGTAGAACACTAAGTGTTGGTGGATCTCTGGATTTGGAACAAAGGATGATGGATCTGCTGGAAAGATATGAAAAGTTGATGGGGGGATGCTGGTGGAAAAGGTATCGAAGGTTGAAGGGACAATGCTCTATGCAAATGACAAGGATTGATTCTAGAATGTTGGTAGGAAGATGAATGCATATGCAACTTTTATGATGTTTTTGAAATGCAACTAAGGTTTTGATGCTGATGCAAAGGATGAAACTAGGATGAAACTAAGATGCAAGGCTGTTGGAGACAAGATTTCAAGATTCGAAGATGGAACAAGACATGAACAAGGAATTGGCTAATCTTCTGGCTCAAGGTTGACAAAGTGATGGTTAACTCGGAAACGGAAGGCGAACTGTTTGATGCGGGCGTTATGGGCAATGTTCTCAAGTCTGGCTTGGGACTTTTCTTCTGCTTGGGTTGCTTGGATAATGGATTGATAGGTCTTGGTGTTCTTCTTGATAACTTTTCGCTCTTGATAGGCTTGGGATTTGGGCAACTTTGCTTTAGGATGTTTGTTCTTGCTGGGCATCACTTGGAAAAGAGGCTTCTGATTTTGAGGCAAAGGTTTCCAATGGCAAAGATTAAAGTCAAAGCAATCTCCGCAAGGGACAAAGCAACCCTGCGGGATACAAACAAAGGCAACTGACTCTGACAAAGCTTTGAAAGTGTATGTTTCAACAAGTGTTTTCACGGAGTCTCTGACTGTCAAGCACTTCAAACAGATCTACCTAAGGAAGGTGAGTATCAAAATCGCTTGCCCACAGCTTGGTATCCCCCAGAAGGGAATACAAATGGTGAGTAATCTTGAGGCGACCCGGTAAACCCCTTGGAATCGGTCCTTGCACAAGGATTTTGATACTTTCGGATGTAGATAGGGTAGCCTCTAGTTTATCAGGTTGCTAATGATTCCGTGGTGTCTCCATACCCGGTTATGCTGATCATCCGTGACTCACTTAAGAGCCTTGCCAATTATGCTGGGGGAGAGGAATGTTTACCATCCCTAGTCACGTGTTTGGCACGAACGCCCGGCGATTAGGAGATGTAAGTGATTCTTTTGGTATTCACTTATTTGTATACCGGCCGGGGGGGATACCGGTTTGAGGTCGTTCTCCGAGGAGGAAGCGCTTCTCCTTGGACAGGCCTCACTAAAAGTAGAACAAGTGAACTTGTCCAAGTTCAAATGTTCCACGTTGCTTATTCTAACAAGGTTTATGCAAGAATTGAAAAACTCCTACATGCACATCAAACAGATTTTGTTCATTTTCCCAGATTTGATTAAGTGATGTTTGAACTTTGAAATGAAGACACTCGTGATTAGCTTTTGATTTGTTCCTTTCCTCAAAATGTAAATGCTTCAAACGTTTGCAAGTTCTTTCTTTTTGTGCATTCAAGATTTGATTAGCGAGTTGTCTTAAGAACTTTGAAAAAGCTTTGTTTTGTCCCTTAGGTCACTCAAGATTGAATTTGTTTGCTTGCTTTGAAATCTGAAATAGATGAGGGAATAGAGTTGTTTGTTCTTTTTAGTGCATTCAAGATTGAGTTTGATTTTCAAATTGACAATGACACTTAGGACCTAAGTTCATTTCCTTAATGTCATTCAAGATTGAATTTGACCTTTGCTGTAATGAAAAAAAAAAACAGTCCTAAGCAACTCAAGACAAAAACCAAAAGCGACACTGTCCAGCTTATAGGCGACGCTGGAAAGTGCAGAGGCGACATTTAATTCCTACAGGCGACATTCTGTACCTAAAAAGGCGACAGATTAAAAACCACAGGCGTGATTTCTTTTGTTACAGGCGTGATTTCTTTACTTGCAGGCGACAGAAGAAGAATTCTGGGACGTAACAGAAATTGCCGACAACAGGAAATTCTCAGTTATGCAGGCGTGAAAACAGAGTTCACAGGCGTCATTTCTTTCCTCAAAGGCGTGATTTAATTGCATGAAGGCGTGACTGAATTCCTTGTAGGCGACATTTCTTTTGTTGAAGGCAACATTTCTTTGTTTGAAGGCGACATTTAATTGCTGTAGGCGTCATTTCTTTTCATGAAGGCGACATTTCTTTATTTCCTGCCAAAAAAAAAGCATATAAAGTGTAATTTCATCAAAATGATTGTGGTTTGTGTCCCACCGGGCGTGCCAGAATGTAGACTAGGATTTGTGAGTGCACCTAAACCTATTTTGAAGGCCAAAGACAAACAAACGTCATAGCATATTATCAAATCAAATTTAAAGGTAAACAAACTAAAATCAAAGCCACCTCAGTTTAAGCTTAAAACGGATGCGCCCATGCACCGTTTGATATGCTTAGATATAGAGGGATGTGGGTGTGCAAACTCAAGCACTTGGAGCATGCAAGATGGATGATTTGAGGATCAAGAAGACCCAAAATGACACAAAATAGGTATGAGGAACCTATTTTGCCTCAAAAGGCCTCAAGAACACACAAATATGCAAAGCTAAATGAAAGAACTAAGATTAAAACAAGAAATGAATCTATGTTAATCCCATTAAAGCTAATTTAGATGTGATTTAAGCTTGAAAATGATCTAAAATGAAGAGTTTATGCTTATGCTAGAATGAAAATGGCATTATAACTTTGCTATTGAGTTTGAAAGTTGAAGGATGATTTGCCTTAGGAAGTGAGGGTATTTATAGGATTTCTAAAGGCTTGGGGTAGGAGGAATGAATGGCCAGGATTGAAATCCTTAAGAGAGGCCAAGATTCACTCAAAGGGAAGCACATGGATTGTGCTAGTTCTCAGCCAATCAGGAGGTGACATATGTCACAAGGTGAGTGGATGAAGGGAAGGGCAAAGAGGAGTCAACAAAGGGGGCTCCAAGCTCATAACTCTCCAAATAAATGCTTGTAAGAGCAATGAATGGGCTTTAAGAGGCTTTGAAGACTTTGGGGAAGCAATAAATGCTTTGTGGTTGAGATATTTGGAAGGAAAGACTTTGCTTTGGTTTAGGAAAGTCTTAAGCTTGGTTAGGATTGCACAAAGGTTTAAGGATAGGATTAGGATTAGATTAGGACAAAGAAAAAGATTAGGATGGGTGAAGAGGGTGGATTTGAGAAGAGTCTAGATTTCTCCTTAGTTTCATGGAATAAAAGTTATTCATTCCAAAAGCTTAAGTTTTAGGAATATTTATTAAAGTATTTTCAATAAATATGAAAATTAAATATTTAACCTTAATTAAATATTTAACCTTGGGATTAGGGTTAGAAAAGATGGGATTAGCCTTTTAATCGAAATTAAGAAGGGATTAGAAGATTTTGGAAGAGGTTAGTGGTCTAGAGGAAATTGGCCAAGTTTGGGATAAAAAATAAATTAATAATAAATTAATTTATTTTTGAAGGTTTTTTGGTCAATTTATTAAATAATTAATAAATTAGGGATAATGTCCAAATGACATTTTTAGGCTAGATTCCTTAATTAAAGATTTTTAATTAAGAGAGAGGGATTTAATGCCATAAAAATAAATTAATTAATTAAATAATTAATTAATTAATAAATGATGATGTCATCAAAGATTTTCAGAAAACAAAAATAATTTATTTTCTGAAGGATTTTTCGGTGTCTACACATACAGCTTAAAATATTCAACAAAGACAAGGGCAACCCAACTATAATATAATTATCCACATAGGAAGAAGAAATTAGCTTTATCTTTTGGGAAAAATATGTTAATTCAAAACTACTAGTACTGCCAGATAGTGTACATATACTCAAAGAGAAGGATAAAATGGGGCAGCTTTGACAACATCGAGTATCTTCTACAGATCCTTTGACTGAAGATATATGAAACTCCGATAAAATAAATACAGAAAGTAAGAGATTGAACTCCCCTCTTTTTAATGCAAATTCCCGTGCTTTTAATTCTTGTCTTTCATCTTCATGTTGTTGTTACCTCTTCCAGCGTAGTCCCTTGTTTTCTCCTTTTTAATAAAGTCATTACCTTGTCCTACATGAGTTCCAGATCTCTTCAACACCCTCCAGAGTCCAACCCTTGAAGAAAGAAAAACCTGGGTTAATTTTATTTAGAAACTTCCATCACTGTTTGCTTTAGGAGATTGTAAGATCGTCAGACTTGACTTGAGTATTATATTGGCCTAAAGAATTGAGTCAGACTAGGTAGAGCCTTGGCGTGTGGACTTGTCCTTAGAGATTTAAAGACCTCATAGCGATGATTGAGCCTTTTCTCTAAGCTTAAATTCAAAATCACAGGATTTAAACCAACAAAAAGATTAGCGATTTCTCTATTAAGGTGAAAACTCTCAAAGGTGTATTTTTCAATGTCATTAAAAATAAAATTTGTCAGTGCCCACGTTGAAGTGCAATGGCCACCAAAAATGTCACTGGAAGCAATAGAGAGATTGGCTTGTTTTTGGAGAGAATAATTTGTGTGCCCTGCAATGTAATGAATAACATGAATTGCTTGCAATGTCATGAATGCAAACAATTTTCTTGCTGTGGTGATATCTTTTCTGCAATTGTCTATTTTGCATTACAGATATGAGGGGACAACAGAGCCAGATCTTAATCAGTGCTTGTTCGTTGAATTACTGTGATCATCATATGAGCTGCAATTATCCATAGCGGCGGTGAAATGTCTGCAATTGTCAACTTAAGGTTTCTAGCATCTTCTTCATCAGAGGATCATTCTGTTGATGTCAGGCTTTAAAAGAGCTGCAATATTATGAATAATGGAATTACTCTTACCAAGCCTGTTTTCCTGAATAGACTTTGCTGGAATTTCTCTACTCTTTTGATGACTAAATTTTTCTAAACAAATTTCAGAAGTATCTACTTCATTTCCCATTTTCTGTTATCCAAATGATTAGATCTTTGTCAATATTTGCAAAATATTTATTTCTGGTTATCAAAATACCCAAAATGTGAAAACAAGAACCAAAGAGAAATTTAAATGAAAGATGCAATCCTTGTTTGGTATAACATGCGTTACATAATGCTAAAATCAGGAAACTTTCTATCTCAAGCAACACAGACGCTCCATTAAAGAAAAACTTTTGAAAGGTTTTCCTACAAAAATAATAAATTTGTAACTAATCTGCAAATAATGTAACTCTAGGCCATTTCAGTAAAAATTCTGAACACTATTGCTCTCTATTACTGGAAAAAAAAAACTATCATTTTAGAGGACAATTCTATCTTATTTTGAGTGCATTTATTTAGAAACACTGTTCTAGTATAAAACTTTGTTTCCACATAAATGTTTTAAAAATGAGAACTATTTTATGCAACTCCATCTTATCTAACCATATTCTCCAGTTTAACAAATAATATTGCATAGTTGCAATCAAATCATATCTTCTGAGAGAGCAAACCCAACTTATTTAGGGTGAGAAAAAACTCTGTTTATTCACTTTTCTTTACAAAATTACAGATAAAACACATTGTTTCCACAAAAATGTTTAACATAGAGAACCGGCGAATATGAGTCCATCTCATCTGACCATACCTATCCAGTTGAAAAAATAATGTCACACTTGTACCATATGGAATACATGAGGGATGAGATGCCTCAAGTACAGAGTTGTGAATTCCAACCAAAAGGGACTTATATGGAGCTTATCTGCTGCATGCAGGGATTACTCTAAAGCCTTTAAAGATATTGAAAAAACATAAATTACTTGCATGTCAAATGCAAGGATTACACTAGAGCCTCTAAGGATAAACTTGCACAAGCACCATGAATAGGGCAAATCGCGGTGGCAATAACAAACCATTTTTTAACTATAGATTTTGAAGTATGAAACTAACAATAACAAACCATTTTTTAACTATAGATTTTGAAGTATGAAACTAACTTAAGCTTACTATTAATGAAAGATATTAAGTTATTCTATCAAATTGATGCATTTTCAGGAGTAGTTTGAGACAACAATATTAATCATCTAGAGAGTAAGAGATAGACCTAGGCCAATTTACCTAAATGTATTTTTGTAATGATTTGCAAATATAGGAAGAATATTGCAGATCAGATATTACACAATTAGCTGCAAGAAGAGATAATTTATACATATGTGAAGAAGAATTGAAGATTGACTTAGAAACCCATGATTAACTAGATTTAAGTTAATCATCTTGAGAGTAAGAGATAGACCTAAGCCAATTACTAAGGCATGTTGCAATGGCTTTGCAAAAGCATGAAGAATATTGCAGATCAGAAATAATGCTATTAGTTACAAGAAGAGGTAAACTTATACATATGTGAAAAGAATAATCTAAGATTTACATGGAAACTCATGATTAACTAGATTAAAGTTAATCATCTGCAGAGTAAGATAGACCTAAGAAAATTTACCTTAAGACGTTGCAATATATTTAAAAAACAAAAAAGAACATTCAGAAATTATACTATTAGCTGCAAACAGAGATAATTTATACATAGGTGAAAAGAAAAATCTAAGACTGACTTGGAAACCCATGAGTAACTAGATTAAAGATAATAATGGCTTAAACACCCATGGTTAACTAGATTGAAGTGAATGCCACAACATTGTTAGAAAGCTAAATTAAATATGCATGTGCAGTCTGTCGGCACAGACCAACTATAGGTCCACCCCCAAAAGCTTAGTCTTATCTTACCTTATCTCCAACTAACTATTGTTAATGCTGCACCTAACCTGATGACCAGCATTCATAATTTATTGTTTATAAATTGAAGGTAAGAATAATACAATCTTAGAACTCATGTTTGAGTTTCTCCTCCAATCCATGTTTTAACATGGTATCAGAGCCGAAGGTTTCTCAATTGTGGGAAGAGCTAAAATAGCCCAAGGGAGAATAAAGAAGCTATTTAAGTCATTCATGAAGCTGTTGACTGTTGCTACTAAAAAGAGTGCAACTAGAAGCAGTTTTTTCTCTGTATAAAATTGCAGAAGATCAAAACCGCAACCAGTAGATAAGGAAGTGAAGAATGCCAAAGAATTTTGAAGGAGAAATGAGAATCTGTTAGGAAGGAGAATCAATCAGATTGTTGTTGCGGTTGTTAGATGTTGCTGATAAAAAGAACAAGCCACAGAGAGATTGTGGGAGTGAAGTTAAGAAGTGCATGTCTCTTGTTATGATTGAAGGAGTGCAGATCTAGAACAGATCTGGAAAAAGTTGCAGTAGAGATCTCTGTCAGGAGGCTACTGTTCACAGAAAAGAATGCAGAATGCATAAGTCGCTACTAGCTTGTATTAGGAGAAAAAGAAAGAGTTAAAACAAAGAACTAATTTAGTCAAAGGTATTTGGAGCAAAATTGCAGAAGGGTTTGAAACTGCCGTAGCAGTAAAAAAATTGCAAGTCAACAACTGGTTGAAGATCATTTCAAGAGAGATCAAAAAAATCTCTACCATTTGTTAAAGTTGCCTTCATCACCACAGCTGTTAAGGCAGAGATTGTGAGGATATGAAAACTTAGAAATAGATTGCTGCCAGAAGTTGCTAGCAAATCAAATCACAGTTAATATGCAAAATTGTGGTTCTTCAGCTGCAGTCTGAAGGAAGAAAATCTGAAGTTGTTGAAGTCAACGGAGAGTTAATGATGAAGGTTCAATTGTAGCTGTTGCTGTTCAAGGAAGCTCATTTATTGGAGAATTTAATACTTGTAGTGTTTGGATCAGAGATGAGAAGATCTGTAAATGTTTGAGTAGTTCCAAAAGATTCAACTGTTGCTGGAGAAAGTAATTCAAGGAAAAGAGGTAAAACCGAAAATCCTCTATAGTATTGAGATGTAAATGGGCTTAAGTAATAGAACTGCATTTTTATGGATACAAATAAGAAGAGATATTTTTGAATGTTGTAGCATTCTGTTTCTGAATTTGTGCAAGCAATGTATGAGGCCGATGGAGCCCACAAAAGCTAGGCTCCTTGAGCACTAGTAATGTGTCTCAATGAGAGAATGTTTATTGTACTTGAGTTATTGTAGGGGGTGCATGATCGGTTGTACCCGACACCCCAAAGTGTTTTGTCTTGTCATATTGATGAACCATGTAGGTGAAAAGGATTCCTATAGAACTAGCGAGTACAGCGGTTAGGTACCCATGTATCTCGGTGGATGGATCACTTTTTATATGGACTCAATGATTGATGCAGGTACAAAAGAAAAACACAAAAATCAGTGAAGAAAGGCCAGAGTGATGATCGATAGGTGTGCACATTAGAAGTTAGTTTCCCCATCATGTGAGGTTTGTGGTAATCCAAAACCACTTGTGAAGTTTTGTGGTCAGCAATAACCACTAGTATGTGCTGTTTGTGGTTAGCCGAAACCACTCAAGTGCAAAGTTTATGGTCAGTTATAAACCATTTGTGTGAAGAGTTTGTGGTCAACAAGAAACCACTTGAGAAACATATTGGTTAGGGATAAGCCGCAAAATCCCAAGGTGATTATGATGTGGGAAAGTCAGAAAAATGAAACGACACACTAAATCTCAGTTAAGAAGAACTTGTATAGCTATTGTAAATGAGTACCTAATAAGGCTTTGAGCCTGGATTCATCTTTTCTAGATTATGGGGGACATCTGAAAACAATTAGCATAATTAATTTATGGGGGGATGTTAGAAAGCTAAATTAAATATGCATGTGCAGTCTGTCGACACAGACCAACTGTAGGTCCACCTCCAAAAGCTTAGTCTTATCTTACCTTATCTCCAACTAACTGCTGTTAATGCTGCACCTAACCTGATGACCAACATTCATAATGTATTGTTTATAAATTGAAGGTAAGAATAATACAATCTTAGAACTCATGTTTGAGTTTCTCCTCCGATCCATGTTTTAACAAAGTATGATATTGAAAACAAATCTTTAAGTGCACTTGCCTATTAGGGCTGCAATTAGACTTTGTGAAAATAGACTGCTGCGAATATCATCCTTATTCTTAAAGTCCAAGCTAAGCTGAAGAAGTGAATTATCAACTCGGTCTATAAATGAATTATCCTAAAATGAATTGAAATCTAAGGTACAAATGAAGCTAAGCAGATTTAATGACTATTCCTTTTGAATCAATCCGGAATAGAATGATTCCTAACACGAGCCAATTTATCAGTAGAATTTAAAACACAAAAGCAAAGATAAAGATATATGAGTTTCCATTCAACTAAATGAAAAATAATTGAAATAGACCCTGGGGACTGGCCCAACTAAATGAGCAACCAGTCCAAGCTGTCTTGAACTATTGAATCATACAGCTTAAAATAGTCAACAAAGACAAGGGCAACCCAACTATAATGTAATTATCTACATGGGAAGAAGAAATTAGCTTTATCTTTTGGGAAAATAATGCTAATTCAAAAATACTTCTACTTCCAGATTGTGTACATATACTCAAAGAGAGGGATAAAATTGGGCAGCTTTGATAACATCGAGTATCTTCTACAGATCCTTTGACTGAAGAAATATGAAACTCTGATAAAATAAATACCGAAAGTAAGAGATTGAACTCCCCTGTTTTCAATGCAAATTCCCATGCTTTTAATTTCTGTCTTTAATCTTTCTGTTGTTGTTACCTCTTCCAGCGTAGTCCCTTGTTTTCTCCTTTTTAATCAAGTCATTACCCTGTCCAGAGCTCTTCAACACCCTCCAGAGTCTAACCCTTGAAGAAAGAAAAACTTGGGTTAAATTTATTTGGAGACTTCCATCATTGCTTGCTTTAGGAGATTGTAAGATCGTTAGATTTGACTTGAGTATTGTATTGGCCAAACCTAGTAAGGAATGCCCGCTCACTTAGCTTAAAGAATTGAGTCAGACTAGGTAGAGCCTTGGCGTGTGGACTTGTCCTTAGAGATTTAAAGACTTCGTAGCGAGGTTTGAGCCTTTTCTCTAAGCTTAAATTCAAAACCACAGGATTTAAAGCAACAATCTTAGGCTCAAGACCTACAGTGCGTATTAAAAAATCAATGTTTGCTGTCATTTTCTTGGTTGACATGAGAAGTATCATAGGATATACCTTAAGATTATGACCAATATCCTCCTTTGTCAGACCAAGACTCGCCATATGTTCAATTTTTGCTTCCAGGGTTTCAAAACTAAGGTTTATAACTGCATGGAGGGCTCGCGCAAATGCTGTTGAATCCTTCATGATGCCTATTTTATTCTTCAAGTACTCCACTTTAGGTTTCACCTGCTTCTCGAAATCACTCACTAAAAGTACAGGCACTATTCTCAGAGCCTTGCACAGATGGACCTTTGAGCCAAATAAGGTTTCAAGATGGAGGATCCTAGGGACAAGACAGTTTTCTAAACTTAAGTGAAGCAATCTGGGTCTGTGAGATATAATATATGCTATATCTTGAGTAGCCAAGCCAATCTTTTTTAAGTATTCCATCTTGGGCTCCAACTGCTTATCCACTCTGCGTAAAAGAATAGTTGGGTCTATGACAATAGTAGTCTTAAGCTTGTTTTCAGTGAATCCAGAATCTTTCAGGAGATAAATGACCTCTCTAGCAGTGTGGTCGGATTTGTTCCTCAACAGTTGCGGGCATCTTCTCATGACAGTTGTCACTTGAGAAGAAGAAAGCCCACATTCTTTTGTTAAGAGATCTGAAATGATATTGAGGGAGGGTGGAGAACAAGATGAGGACAATGGAGAAAGTGGAAGGAATTGTGGGAAAGTGAATGATGGAGAATGCAGTTTGATGGACAGTGGGAAACATGACGACCATCTCTCTGAACGAATTGTGCATCTCCAAAACAAAACAAACGACAGTGTATTCATTGTCAATGACAAATGTCAGCAGAGAGGAGAATGAATGTTGTAAAATGAGAGTGTTGAAGAGAATTTAATCCAGGGTTTCTGTATCCCGGATTAGGGCTTACTGGCATACACATTAATAAACATTAATAAAGATGATAAAAACGTTTAACATGAACATTTTCTTCCCTATTCTTCTATTTAATGAACAAGTGTAGGTTTTATTTTTATTTATTTATTTATTTTTGCTTCTTCTTATTTATTAGTATGCATGTAGTGTTGTTGGTTTTTTATGTTTTTTTATTATTTATTTTTAGTAACTTATATTTACTATATTTTTATTAATTTGTTATATATGTGTTAATTTTATTTTTTTTATATACTTGTTATTAAATATTATTTTATTAATTTATTTATTTTAATTTTCTTATATTTTTTTCTTTTAGTCTCTTCGGATCTTGCATCTCATCTTCCTTTTTTGGGTGTTGGTTTGAAGTGTTATTTTCTTCTTTTCTCTTACTCTATGGTTTTGTTTTCCCCTTTTGTCTATCATTTATGTCATTCTCTTTAGAGTTCTTTTTCCCTGATAATTTTTTCTCTTTTTTATTTTTGGTTTGGTTTGTTGTGTCACCCTTTCAAATGATGGATCACGGATTACATTTTTTGGCTCACAATCAAATCTTGAAGCATTTTGATCATATACCCATGTTTTAACATCTTTGTAGACATAAAATGTAAAATACAAATTTTCCAAATTTTCCCTTTATGAATATAGATCTATATTAATACAATTTTCTAGAATGTTAATAGATCTATAAAATGAATTAGGACATTATTCTTTTATACAATATTCTAGAATAATTTATTATGTGTTGGTAAGAAATAATTAATTGATGTTGAATCATATTTTATCATGTGTTGTTAAGAATTAATTATTTTTAAACTATATTTAATAATAACAAAATTAAAAGTTAAATCATGTTCACTAAGAAATATAAATTTTAATTTTAATTAGAGACGTGCTCTATACTAATTCTTAACAAAAATATAAGAATTAAAAATGTGCAAGAAATTAATTAGGTAATTAATTAATTTTAATCAATTAAATAGATTGAGGCAAACAACAATGAATTAAATAAATAAATGTAATTATTTAATCTTTAGGAAATAAGATTGTAAAGGTTCTAGGTGAACTATAAAAGAAAGGAAAAAATGTGAAATTAATTAAACAAATTAAACAAATTATTTAATTAATAGGTAAAAGGTAATTAGGAAGTAGTTAAATCATTGAGCTTATTTAATTAACACTTAGGATAGAATAATTTTGATTGGAGTGAGGTGTGGGTAATTTTAGACATCTATACTTTAATTATTATATGTGCCTTAATTTTCATGTGTGAGAACATGTTACTCTAGATTGGGCTAATTATGCATTGTCAATAATTTATGTTATTAGATTTAATGTGCACATTATGTGTTAGACTTTTAGAAGTGTATGGACAATGGAAGGTATAATCTTGGAGGATCTATATAATTGAATATACTACAAATATCAAACGTTTCTCAACTTTAAATTTTTTATTAGCATATGGACTTTTTATTTTTCACAACTTCATATGTAGACAACCAAGTTGCATCCTCTATTATGCATCCCTTCCACTTGATCAAATTCCATAATAATACTTATGTCTTGCACTCTTGCCAATTATTGTGTACAAATTGGATTTCATTACTTCTTTCACTATTTTAGGCAATTGGAATCTCACCAATGATTGAAGATTCTTAAATCAACTTTTTTGTATAATTTGTATTACCTTCAACAAATGAGTGTAGATCAAAAATATTAAAGCTAAGTGAAATACATTTTCCTTTTAAGCAGCTTTGTTTTATGTGTTGGCTAAGAACTAATGCAAAATCTTTACAAGGCTCAATCTTCTTCATTTCAAGTTTGTTATATGTACCTCTTGGAATCCTCTCATTTACTTTATGTGCTAATACCTCCAACTTCAATTATTTTCTTCCTATGCTTTTGATCAACATACTATTTATATTTTTGCATACTTTTCCAAAACTTTCACATCACTTCAATCTGTATATCATGCATCACTTGTACATATCCCTTACCTTCAACACTCCTAGCAATTTTTTTAGTTGTGGTTTTCTTCCATGCATAGATCATGCATCACTTGAGCACAAATCTCAAGTTTACCACATTCCTTAACACCATCTCATCAATCTACTTGTTGGATCTTGGTTTAGCAAGATTTTAACTACCTTGAAAATGCAGAGATGTACCTATGGGTTAGCTTACTTCCCACAATCAGTACATTCATACAAGAACAAGGACCAATTAACAAAGCACAAGGGCTTTCTACACTTTGAAATCTGTAGAATTCAGGCGAGTGTACCTATGATTAGGATCACTTAATTTTACTTTTCCACTAATCCTCACAAAGCAGATAGGTGCCCATAATACTTCTTATTATTTGTGACATAAAGAGATAGAATGTGAAGCTAGACACACTACCAAATTACTTGCAAATAAAGCGGGGGTTTTGCTATTAAGTCCACAATTATTGACTTAAGATTTGGAATTTGATGTTTTAGGGGTAGAACTGGTAGACAAGAAAGAACATCTATTTGAAAAAATGTACGTGATCAGTGCCTTATCTATTGGGTGTATTCAAAACAATTCCTCACTATATTGTTGATTTGTATCATTCACCTTGCAAATGAAAATCAAATTATAATAAGATCCTCATTACTTACAACAATCCTCCTTAATACCCTACAATTCTACCAAGTTACACCAAGAATTTACTTAACTTCTTGAGTTAACATCAAAGCATATCAAGACATACAGAACTAAATCTATAGCTATGGACTCGAGCTTGTCAATTCACAAGACAATAGGAATTTACAAACCATTAAAGTAGGAGACAAGATTCAAAGCAATTCTTGTATTTTTTGTATTAGTTGCCATGGAACTAATACAAAAGTGATGTACTGAACATAGAATACTCCACACATAAATAAGAAAATTGTATGATTCATTAGGATCTCTGTGAAATAGAAAGGTTACAAACCTTTTCTACCAATTCTTAACTGAAAACCAATAGAACTCATCTATTATCTGGTTTTACAGGAAGGTCAATCCATAAATGGAGAAATGAGCAACTAGGAAGAGACTAGTTCTTTAACCAGGGAAAGACAACCACCAAATGACCTTGGGAATCCTTTTATAAGAACAAGGGCTGCAACAAGCTTAGGGTCATTTAGGGAAACACTATCAACCACCGCAACATGAAATAAGGAATTGAGTTATTATTGAAGTGACAAGGAATAAAACCCTAAAAATAATAAGAAAATATCAAAAACAAATCTGATATTCTATACAATTAAAACCCTAGTAGCTGGGCTGCAAGATTAGGGTATGATCCTTTGAATCCCTACAGAAATCGTATCTTCAAAAATATATCATCTACCACTGCATACCATGGAATTGAAATCTTTTCTATTTGTCCCAAATCATAATTGCTTCACCCAGGAGGAAAAACCCTTTACAAAATATCATACTCATGGCGGCAACAAAATAATCTCTGATCACATCTAGCCCAACCACTATAAAATCCATTCAATTATCAACTACAACTCTATTGTTTATGACCTGAGAACAATTAGATTTGATTTGATTTGACATTTTTGGCTCACCAACTTCCTTATTTCTGAAAACCTCGCTCAAAATTCAAACTTTTGAAAATAACGGCCAATCAATGGATAATGAACCAGTTTAAAATGTAGTCATCAATCTCCACCTTTCCTAGCACATCATGTGGCTCAACATAATCAAACAAAACCTTCTTTTGATTTAAAATATTATTTGCCACATTAATTCCTCAATGACCAATCAGAAACAAGCAACATCAGCAATACGTGGCACCGAGGACCCACCTTTTAAAATCTTCATCGGGCTAGACACATGGTGGTAGGGCGTGATCCTACAATCACTAACTTTTTTTTACCTTTTCTTTAAGGAATTACGCCCACCACACGATCATAGAGATTTGTTAGAACTTTAACTTTCCTTTAGCCCAGGGACCATGATGTCATCGAAGACACATGTCACCTAGGCATGATCCCTTGATGGATAAATACTGAGAAAGTCTAGATCAAGGCATTATGCCTACCATTAGATCCTCCAGATCTAACAGATCTTTATCCTTTTCTTTAAACTTTGACCCCGGCCCCACTGACATCACATGGGATAGGTGTCACCTAGTCGCGAGCCCACAATGAATATCTTTCATTCATTTCTACATAGTCATAATGTTCCAACCATCAGATCAATCTTGATCAAATCACCCTTTGAGCTCTACTCAAGGCTCTGACAATGGACCCACCGATGCTAGGTGTCCACCCGTCGTGATCCCACGAAGACTAAACACTTCACAACTTTTAATGGTGGGATCACGCACACAGTAGGATTAACTCAAATCATGCAAGGTTTAAAGACATGTCGGGACTTAAGAATAATACCTTTCGGGGACTATAGGACTTAGAAAATATTAAAATGGGCCCACTAGGTAAAATGTCATAAACGATACATGGCCCCGCCTGACAACTTAAGACATGTGCTAAAAGAAGGTACTTAAGTTGCAAAAAAGGTAATGAAGAAAAAAAAAAAAAAAGACCATAGGACTTAAAGGTTTATACAAGGTTATTTTGAAACCCTAGGAACAACAAAGATCTATTCCTTCATACTTTTGGCATTTTAAAGGATTTTGCAGGAGAAAGGCAATTTTCAAAGGATTTTTGCACTGGCAGGAAAAAAGGCTAACACTACTTAACACAAAAATATATATAGGGTCGATGCCATATACAATATGAAATAAGCTTGTACTTGTACTTTTGTTAACAATATCATTATAAGAAAATTTATTTTGTGCCAATGCTCACTTCCACTATTTACATTTATCATTAACTATACATCTCAATAATTTCCCAAGGTTTTGATTCACAACCTTGCTTTGGCCACTATATAAGGGTGTTTAATAGGATCAACTATAGTATGGTCTTGTATCTAATTTTTTCCACAAGTTTCCACAAACATTTTTATCTTTGTCTAATACAATGCTAACAAGAAACACATAGTCTTACCTCCTCTTGAAGATAAAAATTTACAATATTTGTGGCATCATGAGCATTCGTACATTCTATGAAGTGACCCATTTTTAAAATTCTATATACAAAAATATGGAGTAATTTGTATAGTTCTTCATAAACTAAAAACATAATGAATATTGACTACATCCCATGGGCTAGTTGCAATTATAATGTCTCAAATTATATATTTCCAAAACTTGACAATTTTTATTGTTAATGCAAAAATCCCAACATTATTGATCACTAAATCCCAAAATGGGCATGGTGAAAGCATATGTTGATGGGAATACAAAATTTATTAGGCTTGTCAACAATAATAACACAATGCAATTGATGTTTGTAATGACTAAACCAAGCTAATATTATGTGGACCTCAAGTTAATTCCTTCCAAATTCATTAACAATATTAATATCCATACCAATATCAAGATTAAATTAGTGAAACTAAAAAAATTATGTTTTTTGAAAAATAGAGTTGAATATAATGAGCTTGAATCCTAGATTGTAATTTTTTGAATATTGATAAGATTTGATACAACCCTTAACCATTAATTTTTGATCAAATTTATAGTTAATGACTATTAAAATAGCTTAGAATCTTCATTAAAGTTAAAATAGAACTTGTGAGCATCTTTAATGATATTACTATACAAAATAATAGTCACGAACAAACCCAATAATAGGCTTTATTGTACTTGTTATTGGGGCCCAACAAAAGGAATGCCAGCCTAATGAATGATATGATCTTACCCCAAAAAAAATATGTGACATAAATCACTCAAATTAAGGTGTGACTTGTTGATACAATAATCAAATTTAACACAAAAACCACAAATGTGTTGCAATCCTTAAAGTATGCAATGTTAATCTTGTATGACATGTATGATACCTTCTAATATATCCATAGATGAAAATTATGCTAATTATTGTCCTCGACATTCATCATAGTGAAGTAATCAACAATTATCACTACAACACCAAATTTATGCAGTTGTAGATAGTTGACAAGTTGAGTTCCAAGTCACACCTATTAAGTGTACTAGCAAGCTTTATGGCCATACTATCTCTATATTGATTTATACTAGAGAAATAGATTGATTTATAGATCCAATAAGAGTTTCTAAATTACCAGTTAGACTAGGTCATATGGCTAATTTATGGAAGGTTTAATATGACAATCAATTGAATAAATGATTGATTATTATTTTTCTTGTAATGAGTTAGATCTTCCAAGTTTTCAGATGAATTGAATGGATACAACTGGGAGGGGGGTGAATCAGTTGTATGTCCTTAATGATCACTTCTTATAAAGGCTCAGAAACTAGGTATAATTCTAAACTCAGGGATTGGACACCCAACCGAGTAGCTTATCCTCCTTATGGAAATTCATTTAGTAAGTCAAACCAAGGACGTATCACTTGAAATGGGCTAGAAAAGTATATGCGCCAAGTATCATTTAGCCATGCATTATCGTTGATGCAAGAAGTAAATTACTAAAGGAAAACTATACTATAATTGCAGGAAATGAATACTAAAGTAATGCTTAAACTAAAGTTTACAGAAAAGCAAGTGCAGGAATAAAAGCTACAAGAATATAACTATCAATAAGATATGTGAACTCTTACAAACTATGACATGATACTTCTATTGTTCTATGACTTTGGCTGTAGGAGGCATTAGCCAGTTTGTAGCTTTGGTTGCAGGAGCAGTTCAACGTTGGGTACGTAATCAACAGAAATGCAGTAAATGCTTCTAGCTAATATGATTCTATTTTACTATGGATTTCTCACCAAGTGGGCCCCCTTGGATGAGTATCCTAAATCACGATTGCACTTAACTGAATATCAACACTTCATTTTATTGATTGAATGTCAAAGTACAAGATTCTCATAACACCGTGAAATTGAAAACTATTTCTATATATTCAACAATGCCCTTTGTTCTTGTGCTCTCATAGGAGCAGGGCTTTATTTAAAAGGAAAATCTTCTAACTAACTTCTAACCACACCGTAGAAACAAGTGGCTCTTTATTACAATATTAAAAACTAGAAAGAAGGAAAGCTTTAAAGACTAAACATATTGATCTTGAAGCAGAGGAGAGAATTGTCATGATAGAAAATCCAACTTCCATTTGCGCCTAGATCTTCTCAGAGAAATTAGCACGCCGCCTAACTCATCGTAGAGACTGTCACCTTGTTCCTTCAATGGGTGCTACATTGAATGTTCTTCCAATAAAAGTTGCAAGAAGATTAGGTGGAACACTTCATGGATGAATGCTCCAGACCTGGTCAAAACAACATTCGCTATTCCAATGCACTATACCTTTAAGGGTTAGGATAAGATATTTATGACAGTAATTGCCAAAACATGCATAATCAATCACATTCAAACATCTACTCTTATTCAAAACACAATACTAACTTTCAGATCAAGAAATATAGCATTTTATCCAAGCATAGTATATTAAGTATGTTTAAACCATATTAAATGTCTTGTTGGCAGCATGCCATATAGTAGCAGAAAATCATAAGAGTCTTTGGTAAATGTATCAAAATGCAGTAAAAAGGTATAGAAAATACTATCCTAAGGCATTCTAAAGTATGACATTAATATGCCTTATCATTTATGCCCCCTACGAAGACTAGGGCCTATCCTCAGGCACTAAAGATTTTTTAATCCTTGCTATCACTCTGAAGTCACCTTCCAGTACTTACCCGGTCATATGGCTACGCACACTCCAGTAGAATCCATTCATCTTGTCTACTCTAACTCGTCGACTTAGTTCTAAATCCTCATCCATCTCTTTCTCTATACAACTATAAAGTGGCCACAGGAGCACAGGCAGTTGGAATGTGAGAGGCATCCAGCGTTTAGGTCTTGGTTGCTGACCCAATTCTATGTACCAATGGACTCTCTGCATGGCAGTCCTAAAATTCATGATGTTGTGGGGCTCTACCTTTTTAAGTGACATAGGCAACCTGGCCCACCTCAGTTGTATCCCAGCTACTGCCCTATTTCCATCATCTAGAGATAGTCTCTCAACTTCTGCATGTACTTGTTCCCATTTTGCCATAATTCTTCTCCTATGAGTGGCATCATTAAAATCGTAGACTATGTGTAGCTAATCACATTAAAGGCATCTAGGGTTTTTACTTTCAGGGCGTAATGGAAGTGAGATGTTATGCTCAAATGCTTTATATCTAGTTAATTGTTCTCCATAGTAAATTTCATTGTTAACCAAAGAGAGTAGTGTAGACAAATGTATATCACCCAGAAATAACAAGGGATTCCATTCTGTGTTGGAGGGAACAACATAGTGATGTAGGTATAACTCACATAGAAGGTTTTTGATGAAATCAGGTGACTCCTTGTATGCAGCCATAAAGGACTTAAGAGTGTCTATGTCAGGATTCAAATCTTTAACAATTCTCATAAACTAAAATAGTAAAAATTGCTCTCTTAAGCACAAAGCATACACCCGCGGGGGTGGTCGACACTCTATGACCTTTGGAACCATTTTGACAACTGAATCTAGTTTCCCCTACAGGAGTGTAATTTCTTGTTTATGTTGACCTATTTCCTTTTTCAGCTTGTCCCTCTCTATGGCCCATATTTCCCTTTCATATTGAATTTGTTGAAAATAATCCAAGGACAAGGAATGTATGGTTACCTAATTTTGACCTCTTTGTGGACCTGCATGCCCTATTTCTATTTCTTTCTCCCTTTGGTGAACTGATGCGGAAGCTCCAGGCATGTCACCTATTTATGCTTTATAAAAGAGACCAAAATCCAAGGTTGGTGGATTAATGATCAGGCTTACGACATATGGGCTATTAATGATAATTAATTCAAAATTGAGAGCAAAATTTTTTCACATGCCAATGTACTGCCCCCTATGAAAATGATGCAAGTGTCCTCACTAGTGTGGTTTAAAAGTACAACCATGCTTGGATATAAATACTATTTTAAATGAAACATAAAAGATAATAATGGATAAATAAGTACAGAGCAGTTGAAAGAATAGATAATTGCGCGTACCTAATGTGAAAGTCTCATAAATACCAAAATCCAAAAATATAGGTTGATGTGTATCATACAATGAGAATTATGGGGCAGAAAAGACATGATATGATGGATGAATGTGAAGTATTGAAAAAGGTAATGAGATGGAGTTTTATTATGGAAAAGAATATTTTCGCAAGGAATGAAAACTTTATTATGACTACACATATGCAGAATTAAAGTGATGATTTGATGGCTCAGGTGTTGGCAGGAGAAGTGCTCTTAGGAGGAAGTCCATCTTCCTTTCAAATGTCTTCAGCTAGAGGAGGGTCAAAATGTGTGGTGGGGGCAACGTCCGAAAGATCAGAATTTGCTACAGGAGACTCAACATCGGTAGGAGAAATCTCGAACTGCTACAGGAGCTTAGCTTTTGTTTGTGGTTTATGATACAGACGGAGTCTATGTCCATTAACCAACAACTTGAAATGTACTAGGTCAATTGTTGATAGTTGAACTGCACCATTAGCATATACATTTTCTATTTCATAGGGACCTAGCCAGTGAGTACTGAGCTTACCTTGGTTTTCCTAATAGCAAGAATCATACATGAAAGCCCAGTCACCAGGAGAGAATCATTTATTGACAATGTGGGAATCATGCCACCATTTGCATTGTAACTAGATCATCTCAGTGTGTTGTAAAGCGGCTTTCCTCATTTCATCTAGCTGATTGAGCTGCAGGATCTTGTCACAATGTTTAACTGTAAGGTTGTGCACAATGTTTTATGCTCAAATTTGATGGGCATTACAACATGTTTCCCATAAACCAACTCAAATGGGGTGAAACTAGTTGTTGTTTTCCAGGTTGTTCTATAGGCCCACACAGCTTCGTTCAACCGTGTGGTCTAGTCTTTCTTATGTAGCTACACTATTTTTGTCAAGATAGCCTCTATTTCTCTGTTGGTAACTTCAACTTGCCCATTTTCCCATGGATGATATGGACTGGATGTCCTATGGGGAATTTTATATTCATTCATAAGTGCAGTAATCAATGTGGAAGTGAATTGAGCACCCTGATCCGTAACCAGCTCCCTTGGAACACCATAGTGTGTGAAGATCTCTTCATACAAAAACTCAGCAACTTTGTTATCACGAGCATGTTTCATGGCTCGAACTTCGACCCATTTAGTCACATAGTCAGTGCATACAAGGATGTAGGAATTGTCATTAGAAGATGGAGTAATAGGCCCTAGGCCCTACAAAATCTAATCCCCATTTGTCAAAGGGAGTGGCTACCACCTATGGAAAGAGGGGCATCTCATCAAATTTTGTTGGGTGTCCCATCCTTTGGCATCGGTCGCATTTCCTTGTATAATTGATTGCATCTCTATGGAGTGTTGGCCAATAATATCATGTATTCAATATCTTAATTGTTGTTCGCTTAGCTACAAAATGTCCTCCACAAGGCTCATTATGAAATGCATGGAGGATGTCATAAGTTTCATCCTCCCGTACACATCGTCTCAGTATTTGGTCAGGTCCATTATAGAATAGACAATCAACAATCCATGTAAAATTGACAGTCTTTTCTATTAGAAGCCTCTTTTCTTTTGGTGAGAAATAGGGAGGTACCTTTTGAGAGACCAAGTAATTGGCAATATCTACATACCAAGGTGTTTTAGCTGAAATAGAGAACAAATGATCATCAGGGAAACTGTCAGCAATAGTTTGAGGTTCATCTATGTTTTGCAGTCATGAGAGGAAATACGCGACTACATTGGATTTTCTCAGCTTGTCCACTATGGTGATATCAAACTCCTACAATAAGAGAAACCATCTAGCCAAGTGACCTGTGATAGTAGGTTTATTAGCAAGATATTTAATGGCTACATGATTTGTATGCACAAAAATCTAATACCCTATTATGTAGTGGCACAATTTATTGAGTGCAAAGATGACTACCAAGAGCTCCTTTTCAGTGACTGTGTATTTGAATTCAGCTCCTTGAAGATTCTTGTTGATGAAGTATATAACATGTTCAATAGAATCCTCCTTTTGGCCTAGCACAGCTCCTATGGCATGATTTGAGGCGTCAGTGTGTATATGGAATAGAAGTTCCCATTTAGCATTTGGGTCCACGCAAGACTGGAGCTGATGTAAGGACTGTCTTAAGTTGTAGGAAGGATGTTTCACAGTCTGGGGTCCAGTTGAATTCAGAATCTTTGGTGAGCAGAGTGTGAAGAGAACTAGCTATTTTACTGAAATCCTTTATAAACCTTATGTAGTAGCCTACATGTCCAAGAAAGCTTTAGACATCTTTTTGCTTGGTTGGTGTGGGAAGGTTTTGAATGATCTCAATTTTGGCTAGATCCACTTGTATTCCTGCTACAAATATAGAGTGGCCAAGCACTATCCCTGCTTGCATCATCATGAAACATTTCTCGCTATTTAAGAGAAAGATTATTCTCTTCACACCATTTCAAGGCCTTGTCGAGATTGCTTAAAGCTTCTTCATAAGTTTCACCATAGGTTATGAAATCATCCATATAGATATCCATACAGTCATGAGAGATATCAAAAAATATGTTGATGACTGCCCTCTAAAAGGTTGCTGGAGCATTGCAAAGACCAAATGGAAGAACAAAATAGGCAAAATTTCCCCAAGGGCAAGTGAAAGTTGTCTTCTCTTGATCTTCTAGAGAGATCCGGATTTTATTGTACCCACTATACCCATCTAGGAAAGAAAAGTACTTTTTTCCTACTAGAGAATCCAAGACTTGGTCAATGAATGGAATGGGAAAATGATCCTTTTTGGTTGCATTATTGAGTTCCCTATAGTCCACACATACCCACCATTTACCTCCTTTTTTGGGAACAATAACTAATGGAGAAACCCATTGACTATCAGATATTTGGTAAATGAATCCAACGTTGAGAAGTTTTTGCAATTTTGTTTTAACGATTTCTCATAAGGCTTGATTCACACGCCTTTCAAACTGCCTTACTAGAGGTTTATCTTCTTCTAGATAGATCCGATGAGTGCATAGTTTTGGATCCAAACCTTTCATGTCAGAATAATCCCAAGAAAATGCTCTAGTATGGGCCTTTAGGATCTTGGTTAAAGATGTTTGCTACTATGTAGTTAATTTTCCATTGATGTTTAGGTATTGTTCAAGGGAAACCTCTATTTGCTTAGTTAGCTCTCTCGTAGATGCATCAGTAAATGAGGGTACCTGTATCTCATGGGGAAGCAATTGGTGATAGAGTTCTTTAGCTGTAGGAGATGACCATTGGCAATCTGGGTTTAAAACTTGCAGAGAGCAGTCTTTGGAAGAATAGCCCAGAGAATCCAAACTTGATCCATACTGATTTTGCAGGATATTGGTGATGACCTTCTCTTCATCCTAAAGCTGCAGGAAGGGGTCCCTTTGTATCATCATTAATTTTGACACTAAATTGATAACCTCAGCATCTTCTCCTATGTCAGGCTAGATTTATGAGTCTAATTCCATTTGGGGTTGAGCATGAGGGTACAGGAAAAGAGTCTGAGTATTGTGGCCATAAAAAATGGTCATATCCCCTGAGTGACAACCAATATGAGCATCAATAGTTGCTAGCCATGGCCTACCTAGTATAATTAGATATCCTCCTAACATGGCCTTTTGTGTCAGGATCATGAAATCAACTGGGTATGACCAGGTTGCAAGGTCAACAATTATATCCTCAATCATTCCATCAGGCTTTACAGTTGAATTATTTACGAGCTGCAGAATAGTTGGTGTGGTTCGAAGGTTATATATACCAAGTTGTTGCAATATATCTTTGGTCATAACATTTATAGCTTCTCCAAGATCTACCAAGACATTGTTAATGGTGGTCCCATTAATAATGACTTCGACAACAGGATTGCCTAGGTCAGAATATTTTGGGATCGTAAGCTTACCTAACATGATATCAGCGAGCTTTCCTAACACATGCACCATTTGAGGATCTTTTCTTTTTCGACTAGGCTTTTTAAAGCAGGCTTCTTTTATGGCTTTGCTGTAAGTGGGAACATCCTTGATGGCTTGGAATAAAGGTATTTGGACATTGACATTTTTTAATTGATTAAGGATGTTAAATTTGGTTTCTGAAGCAGGCTTAGGATTGGTAGGTTGTAACCTTTGTGGAAAAGTTGGCCTAGTAGGGGAGCTTTGATTAGCAATAGGTTGTGTTGCAAGAGGAGGGATTGTATTTTCAATTAGGACCAGCTCCTCTTGGGGTACTTCAATTATTATTGGTTGTTCAGGAGCAAGAAGGTAGTCCTCGACCATAGGTGTATATCATCAAGGGTGATTGCATAGGTAGGATATTGCATGGGATACTGCATTTGATCAGTATTGTACACATTTTGCTAAGGTGTGAGAGGCCTATTGTTTGGGTTTGGCTGCAGCTGTGTAGGCAATTGGGTTGGTTTTGGAGGTTGGTTATTAGCAGCTGGTGGTGGTAAGAGTGCTTGATGTTGTGGTGCCTGAAGAGGCAGATTCATGTATCCCTGGGATTGAGGTGGCCATTGTTGGTTTCCTCAACACTGAGGATTTTGCTACCAATTACCCTGTGGTAGCTGCCAGGCCCCTTGGAGTTGTTGCCAACTCCCTTGAGGATTCTGCCATTACGAACTAGAGTAATTTTTCCACTGACTCTGATAGTTGTTCCAGGGTGGATTTTGATAATTCATGGAAGGTTGCCATTGATTGTTATAAAATGGACTACTAAAGGTAAGTGGGTCCTAAGGCATACCTTTTCATTGTGCCTATGGTCACCTTTGAGCAACAAAGAATAGATGTTCATCCATTGGTTCAACTGGCTTGTAGTCAATTGGCATTTGGGTAGCCTCCATATTTGCAATCAATTTACACTAGCACTCTCTCTTCTTTTGTCAACAGTGTGGGTAGAATTCTGCTAACATAGCCTCTACTTCCTCATGCTTCTTCTTGGTCTGTAGAGTATCCAGCTGTGTGGCCATGTTGTTGATAATATCTTGCTTAAATTCAGATAGGAGATGAGTTATCTCTAATCTAGAGGTGCCTAAACCACTTGTCCTTCCTATTGCTGGTTTGTAACCTCTTCCTCTTTTCCCAGAGGCACGTGAATATTTGAGGCATATTTTCTTTATGTCGTCTGAACTGGATTAAGTTATATCTCCTCCTACCATCAAATCTAAAGCTTTAGTGCATCCATCTTATATTCCTCTGAGAAATAACAGCTTCTAAGATTCTTCATTAAGCTCATGCTCTGTGTTCCTTTGTAGACTATACATGAATTGTGAGATATAGTCTTCAAGTGACTCATCCTCTTTTTGAGTCATTTTAAAAATTTCTTCTCCTTTCATATCAGTGCCCTAATAATATTCCTTATACTTAGTCAGTAATGCTTCTTGCATTCCTCCCTAATCCTGTATAAAATCTCGTCCTAGGCCCATAAACTAACGCAAAGCAGACTCCTTAAGAGTTGCAGGAAATAGTTTGAGCTTGTGAGCATCTATGGTGTAGTCATAACTTCTATACAGGATATCAAACTCAAAGAGAAAGGTATCCTGATCTTCCATTACTAAACCATAAAATTTTGGCAAGGCAGAAGATGGTATGTTCTTAAGGTTGTTGGTGTCTCACTGGTCAGAAATGGGGAATGGAAAAGTAGGGGGATTAGCCATCCTGGCAGGATTTATAGGTCATGGAGGTGGCTGATAAGGAGGTTGGTATAAAACTAGCTGTAATGAGTTTTCTTGACTGACTTGGTTTTTAGGAAAATGAGCTCTTAGGTGAGCAAAGATGTCTGCAAATTCATTAATTTCAGGTTGCTCTTCAAAAGAATCAACCTAGTCTTCTTCAGAGGATGAGGATGATGATGTATTTTTAGGGAGGTCGACGGTGGCATCAACAAATGAACTTTCTTCCTCCAATGGGTGATTGAATTGGTTTGGCAAGTACCATCCTATGGCATCTCTTCTTTGGTTATGCATACAAATAGTAGGGAGTGAGGTGGCTTACAAAATTCCCCTAAAATTAATGTAATCTAACAAACTAGAAATAAAACAAAGTCTAAGAATGGCTTAGTAAAGACTTGGTTTTGCACCATCCCCAACAACGGTGCCAAAAATGATCACTTCCTATAAAGGCTCAGAAACTAGGTATAATTCTGAACTCAGGGATTGGACACCCAACCAAGCAGCTTATCCTACTTATGGAAATTCATTTAATAAGTCAAACTAGGGATGTATCACTTGAAATGGGCCAGCAAAGTATATGCACCAAGTATCATTTAGCCATGCATTATCATTGCTGCAGGAAGTAAATGTTAAAGGAAAACTATACTATAATTGCAGGAAATGAAAACTAAAGTAATCCTTAAACTGAAGTTTGTGGAAAAGAAAGTGCTGGAATAAAATCTACAAGAATATAACTATCAACAAGATATGTGAACTCTTACAAAATATGTCATGACACTTCTGTTGTTCTATGACTTTGGCTACATGAGGCATTAGCTGGTCTGAAACTTTGGTTGTAGGAGCAGTTCAGCGTTGGGTACTTAATCAATAAAAATGTAGTAAATGCTTCTAGCTAAAATGATTCTATTTTACTATGGATTTATCACCAAGTGGGCCCCCTTGGATGAGTATCCTAAATCATGATTGCACTTAACTGAATATCATCACTTCATTTTATTGATTGAATGTCAAAGTATAGAATTCTCATAACACTGTAAAATTGAAAACTATTTCTATATATTCAACAATACCCTATGTTCTTGTGCTCTCACAGGAGTAGGGCTTTATTTAAAAGGAAAAGATTCTAACTAACTTCTAACCACACTACAAAAACATGTAGCTCTTTATTACAATATTAATAACTAGAAAGAAGGAAAGCTTTAAAGACTAAATAGATTGATCTTGAAGTGGAGGAGAGAATTGTCATGACAACAAATCCAACTTCCATTCGCACCTAGATCTTCTTGGAGAAATTAGCACACCGCCTAACTCATTGCAGAGACTGCCACCTTGTTCCTTCAATAGGTGCTACATTGAATGTTCTTCCGATGAAAGCTACAGGAAAATCAGGTAGAACACTTCATTGATGAATGCTCCAGACCTAGTCAAAATAACATTTGCTATTCCAATGCACTATACCTTTAAGGGTTAGGATAAGATATTTATAACAGTAATTTCTAGAACACGCATAACCAATCACATTCAAACATCTACTCTTACTTATTTAAAACACAATATTAACTTTCAAATCAAGAAATATAGCATTTTATCCAAGCATAGTATATTAAGTATGTTTAAACCATATTAAATGTCTTGTTGGCAGCATGCCATATAGTAGGAAAAAATCATAAGAGTCTTTGGTAAATGTATCAAAATGCAGAAAAAAGGTATAACAAATACTATCCTAAGGCATTCTAAAGTATGACATTAATATGCCTTATCACTTAATATAAAACTTTATCTTTTCATATCAAAATAGTAAATACAAATCTAAAACCTCAAAAGTAACACAAATCAGAATTCCAAGAATTGTTTTTGAGGAAACCCTGTTAAGGGAAAAAATCACGTGGGCATGAAACCCATAAATAATACACTAGTAATAAAGTATCTCAGTTTCAATAACTTTCCCTATTAGGAGCGGATAAATACAACTAGTACAAAGTATATGTTAAAAGACAGACTCCTTTCTTCGACTCAGCAACCCTGTTAGGAGTTGATAGGATGAACCTTTCTTCATTCAGAGCAACTTGCCTAATGTGAAGGTTAAATCCACCTTTTGAAGGTTAAACCCACCACCTGGAACCATTGTTGAAATGAAAGTATATGAATATACTAATCAAAGATAATGAGCTGACTAACAACAACTCCTTTGCTAAAATAATTTCAATGAAGTACAATAATCACATTGCCTACTCTACATCAACAGTCCTCACATCCACATATTCAGATTCACACCCACACTCTTCGCATCACTTGATTTACTCTTTTATATAAGATACAAATGATTTATTAGGTTGGCACCAATTAGGAATTTTTGAATAAAAATGATTTACATAAACTATTGTCAAGATACACATACGATCTTGGACAATCAAATAAAAACATCAGTCAACCAACATACTCCATGATCCATAACTTATCTTCACACAAGGTAGAACACGTTGCATCCCATGGGTTGGCACCAAATAAGACTTTGCAAGGTCACATACTACAACTGATGTCACCAAGAGTGCAATGATCAAGGAACAAGGAAAATTATTCCTTAATGAGTCTTATATCATATCCTGAACTTGCATCTACTGAATCCATCTCACATCCAAGAAAACACAGAAATTCAGAGACTAACTCTTCCACGAACCTTTGTTTTTGTTCCTGTGACCAATCTATACCAAAAAATTTGTAACTTATTCTTCTGACTAAATTATTGCATGTGATCTTAGATATAAGATCATAATTCTATATGAAACATAAATCCAAGCTCGCAGAGTCAGACATGTTGTACACAACCCATACAACCATGATGAATCTGCATGTTCCTATCTTAATCATATTAATACAACATTAGATATAGTTAATTCAATCTTCTGAAACATATGTTGACATCAATGACAACACATGTCATGAACAATTCCTACAGGCACATTTTAGAAGAGTGCATATTATTAGTGGGTGCTAATTCCCATAGTGGTTTTAAACCTTAATTAGGGTTTCCACGATAAAATAATGGTGTCACTTTGTTGCATGTTTTGGATGGTTGTATGATTACTTTGTTTATTGCATGCATAAAGTGTATAGTTGATGAATGTGGTTTATGTTGGTGAATATATTATGAAAATTATCAGATCTTATAGATTACTGATTCACCCCCCCCTCTCTCAATAATCTTGGAGCTTATAGTATTAACATTAGTTGTTTGGTCAAGAAAGAAGTAGGATTTTGTAACTTTATCAACTGTTGAATTAGAATATATTACAGAATCCTCATGTTGTACTCAGGTATTATGGATGAATCATACTTTGAAGGATATAGGAGTTACTTTTGAAAAATTAATTTTGATCATGTGTGATAATACCAGTGTTATAAGTATGTCTAAGAATCCAAAATTGCATTACAAAACAAAACATATATCTATCAGGTATCATTTTATCAGAGAGAAGGTGTTGGATGGTGAACTGAAGCTTGAGTATGTTCCTATAAAGGAGAAAATAGTAGACATATTCACAAAACCTTTATGCAAGGATACTTTTGAGTATCTAAGGGGGAAGCTAGACATTTTGTACCTTAGTGATCACTAAATGCATTGATGTGTGCATTGATATAACATGTTTCATGCCTACTCTTCCTCAATCAATGCCTAGTGGCTTCCTCTTAGAGGGAGCAAAGTGAGTTTTTAAGGGGGAGTTTGTCTCTTTTTCATTGTTGTCAAAGGGGGATAAAGTTAGAGAAAGTTAGAGAGATGTGAACTAATATGTTAATATCATCTAGAGTTGTTTGCTTTATTATTGATGAATGTTGTCATCAATAACAAAGAGGATGATTGTTAGAATGTGAAGTTGATGCTATTCTTATTGTTTTCATTAATGGTTGTCATTGATGTCAACATATCCAATGCATTTTCATGTTTTGGTTGTATCAGTTGGTGTGTACTAATAGTCTTGGTGGTATCGATAGATGCACTGACAATATGTGTGTCTTGGTAGAAGTGTTCACTGAAAGATGTGATTCAGATATATATCCTTATTATTTTTGGTGTTGGTTCTACTTTGTGTGAAACATATGGTGGATTGATTGTTTGAGGTTGATCATATCTAGAGCATGTTCATTTTTGTTTTGGTCCCAACTATTATTATGTAATGTATGCTAGAGTAATAAAGTGTTTACTTATTAATTGAATCATATTGATTTAATTATTAAGTCAATTTTTACCTCTTTCAACTTAAGCCAAACTTTAGTCATATAATAATTAATTGCTTTATTAATTATTATCATGCAACCTAGCTTTGTTCACTCTTTTAGGGTTTTGATCTCCTTTTATAAGGACTGATCTCCTCTTATTTTTATAACTTTGTAACAAATTATTCATTATTGTATTGCAGCTTTTGTTTTTTCACATCAAGAATGATTTCTCCTCTCTCATGGATCAATGCGTTCAAGCCTCCATAGCTTCTTATTTTTTCTCTCTCTTTCTGTCACAAGTGTTTGCATGCAGATGTTCTTGGGAGCCATGGGTTGTTTACTCCTCAACTCCAATATGGTATTAGAGCTTCAGATCTACTTGCCCCTGTCCTCTTCCTGAGAGATTCAGTCATGCTCATTAGATCTACATTTCAGAGGGTTTTCTATCAGATCTGGGGGGGACCTATTTTTCTGGTCATCTTAGCTTCAAAAGGACCTCATGGTTGCATTCACAACATCCAAGAACCCCTAGATCCATATAAAATTTGTCCAATTTGGACAAAGTTGGAATCTGTGGCAAAATATTTTTTTGCAATTGGCCTTGGCAGAGATCCTGAGGCACTTTGGGCCCAAACAGATCTCGCCATTGAGTTTGCAGTGCCCAAAAACCCCATGTCCATATAAGGCACGTACACTTTGGATGCCATACACTTTGGATGCATGCAAATTGAGGCAAAATTATACCGATCTAGCACGTAAATCGAAGCAAAAAATTTACTACATCACACAAAAATTGATGAACAAAAATTGGCACATAAATCGAGACAAAAATCCATATGCCTTGGTACAAATCCCAAGGTGCGCATGCGATTTTGAAAAAAAATTAGTTTTTTTGGGAGGCGATGACCATTTGGCCATCAAATTTAAGCCCACAGATCAGATGCAATCTTAGCCCTTGGACATATGTCGACCAAGGGCCCAATTGTTTAGCCCAAGGGGCCTTTTTGCCATGACAACCATATGACCATCAATTTTAAGCACATGGTTCTTTGCTCATAACTTGAGCATACAGTGTCAAAATTTGACAATCAAGATATCGTCAGAAAGATGGTTTCAAGCTCTATCCAGATTTGGAGGTTTTAATTTCTGATTTTTCTTTTTTGATGGTGTTTTTTTACTATCAAAGCCAGATGTTCATTTTTGCACTTTGGGAACTCTATCTTGCACATCCAGACTCCGTTTTGGGCAAAGGATATATCATTAGAAAGGTTGTTCTATAAGCTTTCCAGTGCTGTGAATATTTTTTCTAGATTCTTCTCCAAGTACATTTTATTCAGATTTTTGCATTTTTGCAATCTGGTGGATATCTTGGATGTTTCAGGTCTTGGGATCTCTTCCCTTTAAGGGATGGCTCATCTTAGGTTGTTCTTTTGTTTCAGACACCTCTCTTTTTTGAGTAGTGTATACTTCACTTTTGTAGCATTCTTTTATGCACACGCACTGATATAAAGTGTCATTCTATTTGAATAGGGGTAAAATGGAATCACACCTATTGAAATGTATATGTGTATATGTATGGGGGAAATATGAGATCCAATCCTAAATCCAAATTCCAAAGGGAGAGATCCAATTTGATCAACTAAAAGGTTAATGCACAATCGAATCAATCTATGGCGAATAGGAAAGAGAGAGAGAAAACCCTATATTTCCCTATGTAGTGTGCATAAACAAAGCAATTGAAACAATTCACCTTGATTATGTTGAAGTCCTTGTAGAGGATTCAAATCCTCAAATCCACAAGTAGGAATGATTCAATTGATGTAGGATGTCTCAAATCAATGGCATTTGATCTTCAACACCAAACTTGAATTGATCTTTGCATATGAGGAGGCTTGGATGAATGTAGAAGGATGGATCTTCAAGGGGGCTCCAAAGAGATTGAATCCTTCAATGGCTAACAATGGATCTCCTTGATGGATGAATGCTTGAACACTTGAATGCTTGAAGGATTTCTTGAATTCAATTGCTTGTACTTGAGAGCTCACTCATGAAATTGCTTGAAGATGAGATATGAATAATGGATGTGAAAATGAGAGAGGAAGGCCTCCTTTTATAGTGAACTAGGGCACAATCCTCTAGAGGAGCCACCTTGGAGAATTAAATCCCAATTAGGTCCTAACCTTTAGAAAATATACCTAGATTAAATGCAATTTAAGGATTTACCATTCTGAAACCCAAAATGGCTGACCCAGAGGTGGTTGACCAAAAATAATTACTGCTACCATATCTCAAATCAAAAGCAGATTACACGAGGAAACATTTACGAACAATAACACAATTACAACATAACATGGAACAATGCATAGAAAAATAAAGATACATATAGAGGAATTTGAACAACAGTTTTGATTCCTTTATTACCTTGTACCAACTGAGTAACAAGGATTGTATAAAAGAATCTAACAACATTTAGCAAAAACATTACAGGAGAAGCATAGTACAACAGGAAAACACACAACAAAGCTACCATGAAGGACAAGCTGATCAAGCATGCCGCCTACTCTCCCCATCTTGTTGTATATCATTTAGGGAAGGTGGGTAACTTGCAAGAGGGACTATATCCAACATAGTAGGAATGATAGCCAGTTCCAAAGAAGGATCCTCTTGAGAATCACAATGTTCGACACTAGGTGTAAGAGTTAATTGTGATGAAAGCATATTAGGTAAATCAATGTCAATGTCAATAGTCTCATATTCATCATTAACATCATCAGTATCATCAAGAGTATCTTCTTCATCCAAATTAATCAAAATAAGATCTAAGATACAAATAGAATCATCATAATCATGCATATTAACATCATCGTTAGTAACAACTTCTTCTAACACATCATGGATAGGTCTATCCCAAGAAGGTAGAGATCTTTTAAGAATACAATTACAAGCTTTAGCATGAGCATGACACTTTTTTACGATGTTCATTAGCAGATTGATTACGTTTTGATTTATTTGAAATAGGTTGAGAACTAGGAGGAACAATCACATGATCCTTCATAGGTTCTTTAGGAAGATCAATAGGATTATCAACAATAGGAGGAACAATCACAGGATCTTTGATAGGTTCTTTAGGAAGAGCGATAGAAGGAAATTGATTAACAAAACTAGAAGCCATAGTTAAAGGAAGTATAGATGGTGTAGGCAAAATACCATGATTAAGATCCATGAGAGGTATGCTTAATTCAAGAATCTTATGATGTTTATAAGCTTCATATGAATGAAAAAGATTATCAGGTCGAGGAGGACATGAATTAGGTAATGAAGGCCAAAAGAAATCAAGGGCAACACAATGTCTAGGCCTAGAAGGTTGATATAAACTATGATTAATCATCTTCACTTATTCATCATGAATGAAATTAAGACACTTATGGATAGGTGAAGCAACAACATGCATGGCATTCAACCAAGGAAAACTTAGCTTAACTTGAAATTGATCAAAAGTAGGAACAATAACAAAGGTAGTGTTCACAATTTTTCCACAAAGTTCAACCAGTAAAGTAATAGAACCAAATGATGCATAAAGAAAACCATTACAAGTTTGAATCCATACATCCAATGTATCATAAGAATCATGTTGTAAGGTTTTCATAAAAAGATTTTCTTCAGTAATAACATTGACTAAGGATGTAGGATCAAAAAGACAACCATGAGTAGGTTTCTGAGAAATCCTAGTAGAAATGTAAAGGGGACCATCAGGAGCTTTAATAGTCTCAGAGTCATCAAAGGTAATCAAAATTTCCCAAGGTCCTTTATTCTTAGGTTGTTGTCAAGGTTTAGGTTGAGTTTTTAGTTTAGGTTTAGGTTTTGGTTGAGGTTGAGATTGAACTTGAGGTTGAATCTGAGGTTGAAGTTGAGGTGGAGATACAGATTGACCAACATGCTCCACTTGATTAACAACATGATTGAGATCATCCATCTTTGAATCATACACAATTTTCATAGCAGATGGTTGAGCAATTGTATTAGTATCATGCATAGGTAAAGGATTCATATAGATTTGAAGGTTTTGATTAGGAGGAGAAACAAATTTGTTCTCACTACCATCAAGATTATTGACAAATAAGGCATTAGAGTCAATTAATTCTTGAACCTTATATTTTAAAGAATAACATTTCTTAGTATCATGACCATTCTGATGATAATATTGACAAAAAGCATTTTGATTAAAAGATTTAGAGGCAATTTTAACAGGTAAAAGAGGTTGAATAGGAGGTAAAGTAATCATATTAGCAGCTAACAACCTATTCATAATAGCATGTAAAGGTTCAGAAAGAGGAGTAAACATACAATTTAATTGAAAAGAAGTGGATGCAGAAGTGGAATTGTGAGATGCAACAACAACTTGATCAGCAACTACATTCACCTATTTGTTTATCTTGACATAGTTGTTGAATTTTTTAAATTTGTTTAGATTAGGAGCAACATCACTCTTATCAATTGGAACATGAGCCATTGGAGTGTTTCTCTCAAATTGACTCACTTGTAGTTGATAATGATGAAGTGCTGCACAAAGTTGTTGAAAAGAGGTAAATTTAGTAAGAAGAATCTTATCTCTAATATCCTTTTGCAAATTTGAAATAAACATACATTGAATATGTATATCAAGAATAGGATAGGAAATTTGAGCATGCAAATACTGAAATCTACCAATAAATTTAGTTAATTTTTCTTTAGCACTTTGTTTACAATGCATCAAATCAGTCAAAGACACTTGCAGGCCAATGTTGTTTTGAAATTGTTGAATAAAGGCATTAGAAAGTTTTGGAAAGGAATCAATAGAATAAGGAGGCAAGGAACAATACCATTTTAAGGCCTTGTCATGGAAGGTTATAGAAAATAGTTTGGCTAAAATCCTATGGTCATGAGCATAATCACTACAAAGGATTTGGAATGTTTTAACATGATGAACATGATATCCTTTTCTGTTATAATTCTCAAGATGAGGCATATCGACTTGCTAAGGAATAGAAGTATGAATAATATCCAAGGACAAAGGACTTCCCATGTCACATGTAAGGATACTAAACTTGTTTTGAGTTAAGGAAGCAAGTTGTTGTTGTAAGGATGACACAGTTTGAGCCAAACTGATGATTGTTGAATCATTAGAGGAAATAGGAGGAGTAGCAAGATTAGACACACTTGGTAAAGTGTAAGAAGCTACAGGAATAGAAGACACAACTAGAGGAACACTAGGGATCACAATTGGAAGCAGATTGGAATAAGTAAAAGGAACATTATGATATGAAGGTTGTGATGTAGGAAGGGATACAGGAGGAACACTAGAGGGAACCATCACAGTCACCAAAGAAGGAGTATAGGTAGGAATACTAGGTAAAGGATTAGAAGGAGGTTCAACACTAGCGATAGGCATAATCAACCCTAAATATTGAGCTTCTTGAGCTAAAGGTTTAACATTTGAATGCACAAGGTGAGTAATACCACGCAAGAGGTTAACACCTTGATCACTATCATAGAGAACTTTCTTAAGAGCCTCTATATCTTGAATAGAATCTTGATTATGGTTCTCTTGAATAAGACAATTACTCATTTTATCAAGTTCAGTTGAAAGTTTTTGAACTTGTTCAGGAGGAACTCTTAAAGCGTCATCCTCATCATGAGATGAGTGAGAAGAGTTTTGCTCCATAGTAGGATTGGAATCATGAAGAATCAAATTATCATTCGAGACCCTAAGGAAAGGAGAGGAAGATTCTGGATCAAAGGCACCCATGAGTCTACAACTTCTTCTAACCATAATATTATAAGTAGGACTAGTAGTAGTAAAGCTCATAAAATAATGTAATGCAAATGAACTAAATTAAAACCACATAAAGCATGAATATTTTTGTATTTTTGAAATATAATTAGCATGAAAGATCTAACACAAAGGAGAAATCTAATACTAACAAGATAAAAGGAAATCTAATACCACAAAACACAATAAGGCATCCAATTCCACAAAAAGAAAGGAGAGTAAGTATGTCGGGTTCACCAAAATGAATAGAGGTAAAATTGAATCACCTCTATTGAGTGTGTAATGTGTGTGTATGTATGGGGGAAATATGAGATCTCTTCCTAAATCCAAATTCCCAAAGGAGAGATCTAATTTGATCAACCAAAAGGCTAATGCATAATCGAATCAATCTATGGAGAATATGAAAGAGAGAGAAAAAAACCTATATTTTCCTATGGAAAATTGTGCTTAAAATTTGAAATAATTGAAATACAAGTACTAACCTCAAATTAGGGAAAATTTGGAAAATGCCAATTTTTGATGTCTGTGTGTACTTTCGAGCAATTCTGCAACCTGTTTCAGACTGGAAATGTCGAGACAAAGAAAACACAAAAATATTTTGTCTTTCTGATGGCAGGTAGTCCTTGACCCTCATAAAAGGTCAAAGGCTACATTCTTTATTTGAAGGTTGATTCTAACTTTGTTCACAAATCTCAGAATTTTGCCAAAAAGGGTATCCAAATCCACTCTCAAATCTGAAATTCCGCACCTATACTTGCAAGAAAAATGGGGTTTTTGTTTGTATGGGGGGTTTGCCTTGGTCAAAACCCAATTTAGGAATTAACCTTGAAATTGAATTGAAATGTAGTGTGCATAAACAAAGCAATTGAAACAATTCACCTCGCTTATGTTGAAGTCCTTGTAGAGGATTCAAATCCTCAAATCCACAAATAGGAATGCTTCAATGGATGTAGGATGTTTCAAATCAATGGCATTTGATCTTCAACACCAATCTTGAATTGATCTTTGCATATAAGGAGGCTTGGATGAATGTAGAAGGATGGATCTTCAAGGGGGCTCCAAAGAGATTGAATCCTTCAATGGCTAATAATGGATCTCCTTGATGGATGAATGCTTGAACACTTGAATGCTTGAAGGATTTCTTGAATTCAATTGCTTGCACTTGAGAGATCACTCATGAAATTGCTTGAAGATGAGATATGAATAATGGATGTGAAAATGAGAGAGGAAGGCCTCCTTTTATAGTGAACTAGGGAACAATCCTCTAGAGGGGCCACCTTGGAGAATTAAATCCCAATTAGGTCCTAACCTTTAGAAAATATACCTAGATTAAATGCAATTTAAGGATTTACCATTCCGAAACCCAAAATGGCTGACCCAGAGGTGGGAAAACAAATATCCCCGAAACCCGACACTCAAAAATTAAGGAAATTTGAAATTTGGACAGGGGGTCAAGGATGAGATTGGATATGACCAAGTTAGGGTCGAGGTCGATCCTGACCAGGTTAGGATAGAGGTCAACTTTTTCCCCAAGTCAACTTTGACCTTATGGTAAAAAACCTCAGGATCTTGACTTAGAATGTTATGAAATGCAGATATGAAGTAAAAAATGGGTGTAGAAGGAAGCAGAATAGGGGGAAAAGCCAGATGCATGCAAAGACCTGATCAAGGGTCTTAACATGACCCTAGACCACTTACTTGGAGGGCTAAATGCTCTTAGCATGGAAGTGCTTCCATTTTAAGATGATACACATGGAAATGTAATTAAAAATCAAATAAAGGAAAATGCACCATCATCTAACCATTAACATATCACAAAACTCATTTAAAGACACGGGGTTGTTGACTGTACCCATTGGATAGAATACAGTATGCAGAGAAAAATAATTGTTTTATTGATTGAACCGATTACATTATGGTTTTCTTACACATCTAGTTTACACCCCCCTTTCTATTAATGTGGATCAACAAACAAATAGACTCAAACTCTTTAAAAAAACCCGATTGCAACCACCTAACCATCCAAAACTGTTTAATGTTCTTTCCTTCTTTGCTTGATAGAAACTTCCTCAATCTTCATTCTAAGATCACTCTTGGACCCATCCCACTACATAGACCTATCAAAGGTCAATCTTCAATCACCTTAAACCCCACTAGACTCCACACCTTGGATCTCCAAGTAACTCTTCAAACCCAAACTAGTCAATCATGCTCCATGCTCACAACATTCACTCTTCACTCAATAGGCTTCTGCAACCACACTCATGAACTTTTCTTCTCATGGTGACCCTAACTCCTCTAAGGATCCCAATACACTCATTAACATCTCAATCCATTTGTGTGACCATTCTATCTCCTTGCACCAAACTGTTTGTAATGTCCCTGTTAGTTTGTAACCTTGGATTTCACTAGTCTACTCATCATGCTTGTAATTCATATAGATCTATTTAGTATTTAAACTTAATTAAATGAAATGATAATTTAAATATAATTTATATTTTCTCTTATGCCTATATTGATGGTCCCATGTCCAACTTATTACCCTATCGAATTGGATAGGAAGACTTTAGGATGTGACTGGGGTGCTTAGAGACCATTCCTAATAGGCTCCCTCAAGGTTTATAGGTCCAAGCCCAAACTATTGGGACGCTGACCCCCACTCTATTTTGGGACATAATCTATTGGCGGGATTTACACAAGCTCTCCTTGAAGACATCCTTATATTCCTTCCTTCCAGTCTGGCAGGTGACAAATCATATTATATATATATATATATATATAACCAATATGATTCTTATATATATAAGACCCTCTAAGGGTTCCTTATCAATACTAGGATTCTAATATATCCTTTGTAAATCAATATTAAAGCATAGTTGGTTGTTACCCAATGCTTGTCATTAATCAAACAGAGACTTGGCTTGCCAGTACATATATATGCTCGTGATATATGTAATAATAGATATATATTATTTACTAGATATAATTCTGAACATATATATATTCTTTAGTATTAATCACCGAATATATATATATATATATATATATATATATATATATATATATATATATATACATATATATATATATATATATATATATATATATATATATATATATATATATATATATATATATATATATATATATATATATATATATATATATATATATATATATATATATTATAATATTGTAAACTCTGGTTTGATTCTTAATCATCTCATTTTTTCTAAACATAATTTACTTACACTAGAATTTCTCTGAGTCTAGTGCGTTCTCTATTTATCTTGGTCCCACTCTATTACATCTTCCTATATGGTTTGATTTTCTATTCCCTCAACTTACATACTGGTATTTGTAATATTCAGTCTGAAATAATTTCTGATATTGAATTGATCGTGATCATTAAAGGATAAGTATGTTGAGCAGTATCCAATATATTAACAATCTCTTCCTTATGAAACGTAACACCTATTATATAATTTCTTATTCAATCAAATACCCAAACGTATTAAAAATATATATTCCTCTATTCTCCCTACTATTCAATTATGTTTATCTCTTAGTTGCAACCAAAATTTTCTCCACATCAACCTTAATATGAAGGCCATAGTTTACTCTCTTAGCAGTAATAAATCAAATTGTAAATGGAAGTCTAAGATTTTCTTCTAGCATCCATATTAGAATATAGATCTGACCAACTTGTCTTATTCCTTCCTCATTGTCATCCAAACTCACTTCTTCATATTTGATGATATTCAATCTGATATGTTTTTATGTTGTTCTTTTTTTTTTCTTTTTATTATCTTCCAAATTGGTGCAGTTTGAATGAGTTTGGACCTTCTCTTATACCTACCAAATTGAAAGGGTGGAAATCTTTCATATTGATGATTTACGTCTCTTTAACAACTATAATTGGTCATAGGATATTAGTTGTTTGTTAGTAGAATATTATTTTTTACTTATTGAAGGATTTGATGCCTCACTCTATGAGACTACTACTGTAATCTTCAACTCATCATTGTCTTCAAATCTTGAGTCTCTCCTCATGGAGACCTATTTGAGGGGTAAAAGCCTCTACACTAGTAATTATTTGTATAGATGGTGTAAAGTGGGTGGGTTTTATTATTGCATGAATTAAGTTAACATAATTCAATTCAAGTAAATTGAACATAGATCCTTTTATGAATAAACTAGTTGAATTTTCTTGGGGACATTAGAACAAGTATAGGGGACATTTCAAGACCTTAAACACCCCAAAACACCAACTTATTTCATAATACTACCCATGATCCCATATACAATGACAATGACAATGACATACTATACAATATTAGACTCCTCCCACCAGAGAAGGTATATGCACAGGTGATGAACATGTAGATTTTCCTAAGAACTATTGGGAGCTTACCCTACATTAACAAATGTACTATTGTGAAAATCATCACAAGTCTATTTGTTGTAGGGTATAGTTCCCAATAATGCTTGGTCAAATTTGCATGATTGTCACCTATGCATATACCTTCTCTAGTCGACTCTTATATGCACACGTGAAGGTTGTATATGCATAGGTTTTACATGATTATGTTTTACATAACATAATAATAATATTAGTGTAATACCCCAAAAATGGGCTACATGTGTTGGAAATATAGATGGAGTAACTGAGAGGGGGGGTGACTCAGTTAACCACAAAAATATTACCACAGATCCCTTAGATGTCTTATTAAATCATTTGTTGTTGTTACTCGGTAAACATATAGAGAAATGCTGTAACTCAGTTATTGCAGTGAGTATTAATTATATCTATTCTTAAGAATTCGTTAGTGATTAACATGCATGCATAAAGAAAATAACATGAACACAAGAGACACTAGTTTTAACATGGAAATCCAATATGGGAAAAACCACCAATGTAACTAGTTACTATTTTTCACTCTTCTGAAGTGATGCCCTGTTAGGAGCCAACCCGGTAAAAGGTTACAAAACACACTGTTAGGTGTGACCTTGTTAGAGGATTTAATCACCCTGTTAGGAGTGGCCTTGTAAGAGGTCTTTGAACAATTCAATAGAACTGTCACCTTGTTAGAGGATTTATAAAATGGCTGTTAAACCAAATCAGTTAAGAGATTTTGAAATCACTGCTACAATGGTAAGAAAGTAACAATGAAATTACCTGAATAATGATGCAACTGAATTGTTGATTACAGATCTATGTTCTATTTCACTAGATCCTTCCTGATCAAATAAATCTTTTATGTTCCTCAAGGATATCTAACCATCCTTCAAAATTCGCACACACCTTCCTTCAAAATGATTTGCATGTTCGCTCACAAACTTCCACACTTGCACACTATTCTTTTTCACTTTGAATTCACCACTTGACCTTCTATATATACCATTCAGATTGTCCATTTAGATTGTCAAGTCGGCACTAATAATCATTACACACATTAACACTCATTACAACAATCGGCTGGAATAAACAAACTTTATTTCTCAAATTAACAAAATCCTTTATTGGGCCGACCTTGCTCGGTAAATACTAATCCTGAAAGGATTTCCTTAGGTGATCGAGTTAACTCGGTTACCACTGCGAATTCTGCAACATCCTTTGGAGACCGAGTGAACTCGGTAAACACTAACTTTCCTTCGATAACCATGGAAGCTCGGTTAACACTATTTTCTGCCATACTTTCCTTTGACGCCTGAGAGATCTTGATAGACACTGAAAACTGCCTTGTTGACCGACTGAGCTCGGTAGACACATAGAGCTACTTATTGATGTGACATTTGTGTGACATCAAAGACAACACACAATTAGACAATTGTATCCAACAATCTCCCTCATACAATTGTATCCAACAACAGGACTATTGACCTCCTACATCAACAAATTGATCAAAATTAACCTTAAATGTGAGGTCCTACCCTGGCCCCACTTAGCTCGATTGATGATTTGAAACTTGGACTATCTTGATGATACACTGTTTTGAGACATTAGACCTATTTTGGATTATGACTTCTTATCATTAGACATTATGTGATGATTTTACATGTTTATATGGATGATCATGTTAGACGTACTTTTACATGCTTATGTTAGATTCATACTTACTTTATGGTTTGGAAATACAAATGAATTCTGAATTCTATATTTTTTTACGTTATCATATGGAATAGTAAAATGTGATAGTTGTGATGTGAATTCCTAATGTAATGGTTCTGTAATTGACTTAGGGTTACTTGTTTAAGTGAAATTGAACTTATATTTCGATGCTTATAGAATTAGGGTACATTATGGATTATGTTTATATTGAAATCATGAAATGTAGTTTCTCAGTGTATTCCTATTTGGATGTTATTATAGATCTTGTTTCTCTTTTGATATGTTTATATATATGCATTGATTTCATGAGGTACCGTTATTTGAATCGAGTGTGCAGGATTATGACCATGGTTTTAAATGTGGGGAAACAAGGATGGATCTATGTAAAAATAGTATTTGGCCAAGGTCGACTCTAGGAAGAGAACAATTTCGTTGTTATGTGATTTTAATTTCATAAATGTGATGCATGAGTGAATTTTATTTGTAACTATTTGTAAGTGCATAATTTGATGTAAATTAAAATGTGAAAAATGTAAATGAGATTATTTACTAGGCATGCCATGTGTGTAATTTAGTGGTGTGATGTGTACTCCTTTTGTGTTGTGTCACTTGACACTAGTTTAATGTGTTGGCATGCTTAAGTGGAAAGTGGACCCTACCTCACCCTTAGGTCACCTTGTGAGTCCCTAGGTATAGTTAGTGGGCTAGGAAACCAAGGCATGTGTCATCACTTTCCATTTTCGTGAGTTAACTTCATATGAGTTTTTGAGGGGTTCAATTGAGCCCTAGGGAGTGGTTAGGGTTAGTTTTAAGTACCCCAAGGCATGTGTATAGGTTTGGGGGTCAATTTTTACGCTTTTCTTCATCCAAGACTTCCAAAATGCCTCTAAAAGAGAGCCTTCTTTGAGAGTGACGAAATTAGGTTGGCTTCCAAGGTTAGCCCCTTCTCCTATGCCTTGATTATTCTTCCATTCTTTAGCTAGGGGCATGTGGAAATTTAGCAAGAACCAAGATATCTACCTTACCTTGGGATGAGGGTAGGAGAGAAGTAATGTATTGCTAATAGGAAAAAGAGTCTAGGAAGAAAACACTTCCATGCTTATGCATTTTTGTTTCTAGAGAAGAATTGACTTGGCAAAAATATAGTGACTTTGAGAAGGAGAAAGGGAAGGCTAGGAAAGGGAAGATACAAGCTCTTCATCAAATTCACCATTGCCATAGCTTGAGGAAAGGTAGGTGCATCTATCATGAAAGTCATGTTTTTATGTTTTGTTGTATTGTTTAGTTGATATGTTGTGAGACTAAGTTATGTTGTATTTTCAATTATTTACATGAAGTTTATCTTTGTTTTGTTGTGTGTATGTTATGGGAGTGTAAGACTACACTCATCCTTGGGAGGATTTGAGAGAGTCTTGGGGTGAAAGGATTAGTTGAGAAAATCTTTTGTGTAGAGTATGGATGTATGGGCATCGATGAAAGCCTACTTGTATTGCTTATTGGAGGCCATAAGGGAAGTTGAATTTTTTGCTCAATGAGATGAGCTAGCTTGCTTGGGTTTAGCCTTGTGAAGGCATGTTGTATTGAGAAAAGACTTGTAGTTGTTGAGTATGGCTTCTCCAAGGATTGTTTCCACCTTCACCCATTAATAGGTCAATTGTGATCCTATGTGCATTACTTGGGAATGGGAGTAATTGTGTTCTATGTTTCATGTTGTTGACTGTGTTTTGTTTGATTGTTTCCTATCCTTCCTTGTTTCCCCTAGCTTGGGAGTGGCCATGTAATGGCCTTGGCTGGGAGGTGAGCCTCCATGGTCATGTATGAAATGTTCTTTGGTTGCAGGTTTTTGAATGAAGGCTGAGTTGAAGAATTTTCAAAATTATTATGTTCATTAGGAAGCTTGAAATAAATGAATAAAGAAATAATTCATATGTAATTGATGTATTATTTGCAAATTCCTATTGTAAGGGATGATTCTATTGTATTAAATTTGCAATAGAGTTGAGAAATGATGAACATGTAATTCTATGTATTGATAGGTTGAGTTAATTTTAATTTTTAAGTGCAAATATGTTGCTATTTTTTTACTTCAAAAGAAAAGATATAGTTTCCTTAAAATAAATATATTATTTTGAGATGTTTTAAGTTGTTACTATATTGTCATGAGTTTATGTTCTAAAAAAAATAGAAAATGATTGAATTTGCAGCATTGTATTAAAGTTCAATTTTTTTAAAAAAAATATATGCATATAATCTTATTCTTGCATGTAATGTTATCTAATTAAGATTAAAACAAAAGATCAATGATAACTATGTTGCTAGTTACAACGAACTAAATATGTTATTTATCCTATGCACTAAATAGGGAAAAATTCCTCCCAAATATTGTATTTCTTTTGCATATAGATACCAAGGAAATAAATACAGTAATTATTAGTATGAAAATCTTAAACAATATAAACAAAATTATATGCACTTGAGTACATAGATAAATAAATATATTTTTAGTATGCAGTCTATAAAATTATTTTGTTGGTGTGTTTTAATGTCCTAGTTTTAGGGCATTACATTCAAGTCCTAACCTAAGGCACATCTGCACATCAAATCATCGAAATCCTAATTGATTCCACACTAATTCCGCATCAGGGAATATTCTTAAAATATTCCTAATTTATTCTAATTATTTTTAATTAAATACTATTTGGCGATAAATAATTTTATCCTAAAGTCAATTAATTAAATGTGATAAATATTTGATTAATTAGACTTAATTCTGCCACTTAATTATTTAATTTAATTTAATTACATTTATTCCTAATTATTATTATTATTATTATTTTTGACGATAAATCAAACTTATTTAAAAATACTCAATTGAACATTTATTTAACTAATTAAATCAAATTGTCAAATTTAATGATATAGTTTTGGAATAAAGTTTGATTAAATAATTGATTAACCAATAAATCAGTTATTTTTATTAAAAATTCAGTTAAGTTGAGAATAAAACACATGTGAAATATTAAATAAATTCATAATTATCCATGCACAATCAGAAAAGCAATAAACTCTAAATCAACTATCAATTTCAATTTGTTAACTTTCTAAACTCAACATGTGATTGTGAGTTGAAAAGGGGATCTGAACTCCTAATTTGAGTTAAAAATTTGTTTTTGCATGATTTTGTGAGTTAACTATTTCTAATTCTTTGATAACTCAAAAATAAATCTAAGTTCATCAAGGAGTGATTTATGGTTTTTCCATGAGTTCTCAAACCCTGGATTTCTATATAAATGAGGCTCAGTCCTTTACAAATGATCACCCCCCCATGAATTTGGAGAATATGGCTTGTGCGATCTGGTGATTTGTGAGATTGTGCTAATTTCTTGAGATTCTTGTTATCATTTCCATAGTATTCATATCATTGTTAGATTAAATTGCACTCATTCTTATTCAGTTTTAGATCATTTTTTCATACATATTGCATAGAAAATATTAAAAAAATAGCTTAATCTACATTCTTTTTTTATTAGCTTTCATCATTAAATCCTTCATTTAGGTGTTTGCATTATCACTGATCTTGGTCATTTCTAAGAATACCATACTCGCACCTACTAGAAGGTAGTAAATCACTTGGTTAACTATACTTTTCTTATTTGCAGATTTTTAGATTTGTTAACCTCTAATATTTTACTGAAGTGTTATGTCCACAACTAGGTACAATTTCCACACACATTTCTAGTGCCCACCGTGGGGCCTGACAGTGGGTTTCATTTATCAAAATCTTATTTTTTTTTATGTTTACAATTCAAGCTTCGATTTTTATTTTCTATTTTGTACAATTTCATACAACATTCTATAGATTATTGTATTAGAATACTCTGTCTATCATATGATAGACGACAATTTGCATTGTCATACCTATTGTATCGATATTGTTGTATAGGAGCTGAAGTGTCATATGTGCAGGAAGATTTGTTGTGCTTGTGCGAGGTGAATAGTAATCACCCCAAGAAACTTTTCATATCGAGTCCTCTTCAATGCTTGAACTCGGCTAATATGGGCTTCAACATCTAGTACATGTTGTTGGACCTGCATATTCTGAGGAGTCCATGAGTGTGTTCCTAAGTCAATGAGCAAGTAATGTTGGTAAGTGATGATTTGGAGTACTGGAAATCCTCTAAGGGTTGTCATTTATGGAAACACTTATGATAAGTATGATCACATATTGTGAAGATTGCCACTGGATTCACAGTCATGAAAATGACGAAGTCTAGAATCAGGAAAATAGGGTACAGTGCCATAGTTTTGGATAGCGATGGAGACATACATGGTATTATGGCTTGCAAAGTTAACTAGAGGTATGTTAATATGTGTAAATTCTTTAGTTAAGATCGCATGAGTCTTGGATAGATGGTGTATGAGATATAGTGTTCAGAAGGTATGTGAAGATAGTAAAATAGTATATCAGGGTAAATGAACAGTTGCAATGATTAAGGAAAGCATGATGGATATGATAATGTGTGAAGTCATGTGAAGAAAGTAGAGTGCCAACTCTTTTGTTGTATAAGAGTGTCGACTCCATATATTTTACTTACACAAGTTTTGCTATGTTAAGTATGACTTTTGTGGAGCCGACTAGAAGGCTAATTTTGTATAAGTACAGACTACTCTTGTGGAAAAAGAGTGTGAGATATGTTGTGATAGCAAAAAAGAGTGCAGAAGTCAGATGCGAGATCATTAGGAGGTAGAGCTATAACTAGAACTATCTAAGCAAGATAAGTGCTTGTATTGTTCCCTTTTGTGAACTATTTTGGACAGTATTGATTGTAAGAGTAGTGTGCTCACCACCTTTAATTAGGTGTTTTGTATGCCCCTAATAGGGTTTTTGTAATCCTCTAGCAAGGAAATGTACTATGTAACAATCAGCTCCTAATAGGGCTAGATCTCTTAACAGGGACATTATACTTTAGTGCATATTTGTGGGTACCATCCCCACTGGGGTTTTCCCTTTAATCAAGGTTTCCTCCAGAACAAATTATGGTGTCACGAGTAATGTGTTATGCTTATATGTTATTTTCATTTCCACATTACTTTGGATTATTTATAATTGTTTAAAGTTGAAATTAAAGTTTTTTAATACTGATTCACCCCCCCTCCATAGTTCCAGACTCAATTCCGTATCAGCTAGAGTTGTTATGATGGCTTATAGAATGGTTAAAGAAAACAAGTAGTACAACCTTTGTGAAGTTCTGGCACATCAATTTTTTGGAAAATGTCAAGGTCATTAAGAAGGAAAAATCCAAGGCATTCAGGTTTGGGTCATTACTAATTCACATGTACCTTCACATTATTCACAATTTCCCTAGTATGCATCCCAAAGCATGGAAAGACAATGAACCCACTAGTCTACAAATCTCAGAATACTGTAGAAGATAGAAAAAGGATTGGATTGATGGAGAGCTATTTGGCATGATTAAGATGTTGCAAAGACGGATGAAGGAAAGGTACAAGATACCACAAGAGTTAGTAGAGAAGTATGAAGATACCATATGTTTCATGGTTGAAATAGATTGTGTCTATTTTGAGGCAGTTGAACCCAGAACCAAGTGGTGCTATCCCATGGGATATGAGGTAAGTGCTAAAGTTCTAACAATGCAAGTAGAGCATGTACTTGTGGCAGAAAAATACACTACTAAAGAAAGATGGGGCACCTACAAAGAAAAGTATGAGAAAGTAAGAGAAGAACAAGAAAAGGTAATAAGAAAAAGGAAAGTTAGCAAAATTGTTGAAGACATTACTGCGAAGGTGGGAATCACTCGGAAACAGTTGAAAAATATAAGAGCCAAAATGGAGGCATCTTCTAGCAAAACTATTGATGCACCTAACACATTTGAGTTATCATCAGTTTCTATGGTTATTACTGTTGATACACAAAAAGATGAGACTCAAAAGGTTATACCTAAAATTTTCCCTAGAAAATCTACAAGGACAGGCAAACAGATAAGTCCAAGTAAGAAAGAAATAGAAGAAGAGAGGAATAAGAAGGAAGAGAAGTCAACAAAAAAGGAGGAAGAGAAGGTGACTCAAAAGAATTCACAAACCTTGTGGAAACCTGATATGAGATCTATACAGAAGAGGGTTATCAAAGATGGAAACTTGACATCTATAAAAAGATACTATGAAAGATATATCCCTAAGGATCAAGTGATCATCGAAGACACCATCATTGAGCATTTGTTAGTCTTCAAGAGGAATTTGTTGGAAGTTGAAGCTAGTGTTCCCAAAGAACTATACAACAAGCTAGAAATCAGAAAATAGTTAGCACATTTAGAGGATGAGAACATAAGAAATAAAACAATTGATGACATGTTGCCTATTGTGTCTATCCAGGAAAGGGAAAGAATCATAAAAGCACTAAAACCTCTTTTAAGAACAAAGACTAGACTAGTCAAAATCATAGCTAGAAGATATGATGAAGTAATTGAAGATACCTAGAAGGCATTGGATGAGGTATTAATGAAGGACATGCCTAAAAAGGAGCCATCGCATAAGATTGATAAACCTATGTTCTTGGGTTTAGGAGAAATCTCACAAACAATGGATAAGAATGGTTAAGATAACTTGCAACTAGATTTCTTTGTCACTAGTGTGCCTGTTAGCCTTGACACTTCGCAGGACATACATGATCCATTCACAGACAAAATGGATAGTGCGATGGAAGTTGAAGATCAAGGATAGATAGAAGAGAGGAAATCAAAGGAAAAATAAGCAGAACAAATATTGAAGAAAGAGTTACACCAAGAAGGACATAAAGAAAAACAACCAAAGGTAGAGGAGACCATTGGAATCAATCTTGATTCAGCCCTATTGTTGGCAAGTGCTGCCAAACCAGTAAGTTTTGATGTGGATAGCATGGATGAAGATGAACTGATGAGACTATCATTCATGGCATTTGCTAAAGCTAAGGAGATATCAGCCCAGAAAGGGGAAAAAAGAGCCAAGATAATGGGCAGGGTAGTAGAAACAGTAAACATGATACTACCCTCTCCAATTATCCTTAAGGGCAAGGATGAGACTGAAAATCTCAGTATAGTCCTATATAGCTTTGATAGTCACTTTGACTCATTGCTAAAAGTAGCAAAGGATAAGGCTGAAAGGAACTTATTGGAGAAGAAGTTGAGTGAAGTTCATAAGTCCATAAACTAAGTTGAACCACTCTTATGGCCAAGATTTGTGTAGCACAAGGCAGGAAACTATATAGCTACTGCATAAATCCCTACAGGCACTTGAAGAATATTGAGGAGACCGTAGAGAAGGACATGGAAAGTCTTGACAGTATAATGGATAGTTGTGAATCATCTTCACAAACTATGGGAGAAATAGACAAGGAAACATCCAGGCTACTGGAGAAAATAAGTGTAGTGGAAATGGAGAAAGGGAGAGCTATAGACTAGTTTGGGTCATTAAGAAACCTACTGATTCCCAAGCTCTCAAATTTGGAGACTCATCTCTCTGAGATGATAAAGGTCAAAATCTCTATGGTAGTATCCTCTCTCACAAAGCTTAAGGCAACAGAGACAACATCATATGCACTGAATGGATTAATCCATGTTAGTGAGTTGCTAATAAGTTCATGGGTTGAGGAGATTAAGACCTTGCAAACATCCTTCCAAGATGTCTCAATTCTAGTGAGCAAGCACTAGACCACCTGTGCTTCAGTTTTGCAATTTTGAGATTAACCTTTTCCATTGATGTCAAAGGGAGAGGAAGAAAAAGAGAAGGTAAAGAAGAGAAGTGCTATGTGACACTTAGTCAGAGAAGGTAAAGAAGAGAAGTGCTTTGTGACACTTAGTCATTTTTCTAAGTGTTGCCATCAATGCCAAAGGGAGAGATTGTTGGCAAGTGATGATTTGGAGTACTAGAAATCCTCTAAGGGTTGTCATTTATGGCAACACTTATGATAAGTATGATCGCATATTGTGAAGATTGCCACTGGATTCACAGTCATGAAAATGACTAAGTCTAGAATTAGGAAAATAGGGTATAGTGCAATAGTTTTGGATAGCGATGGAGACACACATGGTATTATGGCTTGTGAAGTTAATTGGAGGTATGTTAATATATGTAAATGTTTCAGTTAAGATTCCATGAGTCTTGGATAGATGGTGTATGAGATATAGTGTTCGGAAGGTATGCGAAGATAGTAAACTAGTATATCAGGGTATATGAATAGTTGCAATGATTAAGGAAAGCATGATGGATATGATAATGTGCGAAGTCATGTGAATAAAGTATAGTGCTGAATCTTTTGTTATATAAGAGCACCGACTCCATATATTTTACTTACACAAGTTTTGCTATGTTAAGTATGACTTTTGTGGAGCCGAATGGAAGGCTAATTTTGTATAAGTACAGACTACTCTTGTGGAAAAAGAGTGTGAGATATGTTTTGATTGCAAAAAAGAGTGTAGAAGTTAGATGGAAGATCAGTAGGAGGTAGAGCTATAACTGGAACTATCTAAGCAAGATAAGTGCTTGCATTGTTCCCTTTTGTGAACTATTTTGGATAGTATTAATTATAAGAGCAGTGTACTCACCACCTTTAACCAGGTGTTTTGTATGCCCCTAACAAGGTTTTTGTAATCCTCTTGCAAGGAAATGTACTATGTAACAATCAGCTCCTAACATGGCTAGATCTCTTAACAGGGACATTATACTTTAGTGCATATTTGTGGGTACCATCCCCATTGGGGTTTTCCCTTTAATCAGGGTTTCCTCCAGAACAAATCATGGTGTCATGAGTAATGTGTTATTCTTATATGTTCTTTTCATTTCTGCATTACTTTGGATTATTTATAATTGTTTAAAGTTGAAAGTAAAGTTTTGTAATACTAATTCACCCCCCCTCTCAGTATTACTCAATCCTAACAAGTAATACATCTCTTCTCCTAGCTAGGGTAAGATAGGTGTGATTGATTCATTAAGTCAGTTTCCTCAGTTTCTGTGATTATGATCCTAATGCTATGTTAAACAACTTAAGACAATCCAATATACAAATTTTCAAAAACTTAGACAGAGAAATTTGCAAACTTGATGCCAAAAACACCAAACAGCTAAAAAACTTGTAAAATCTGAGAGAAAATCCTTTTTTGGTGTAAACTGTCATCCTGGACTTTCAATTGTCATACGAGTCTTATTGTGAATTTTAATTGTCACATTAGAACCCCTAGAAAGTTGTACGAGAACTAGTACTATGTCGTATGAGTCTTGTCAAGAAACCCTAAGCAAAATATATCTTGGAGTCATTTGTCGTACGAGTTTTGTCAACTATCATGCCAAACCCCATTTAGGCTCATACGAACCTAGATACTGTGGTATGAAGGTTGTCCCAAAAATTTCCAAAAAGCCAAAATTTGCCAGAATTTCAGTCAACCAACAATTATTACCCAAATTCTATCAAGAAATCATCACCGTGTCAGGAACAGAGTAGAGCAATAGTTGATTCATCATATTTTCCTAAAGTGACCAAGTGAGCTCGGTTTGTCATTTGATTGATCAATCTGAATACCATCTTGTCTTGTGTCAAAATTAACCCTATTCAATATCTTCAAATGACTAAGTGTTGTGAGTTCATTTTCACCATCTTTTGGGCATCTACCCATACACCTCAGACACAATATCCTTCATTTGCATCCAATCTATCTTTCCAAAAACTAATCTTGACAAGGTTGTTTCACCTGATCTTTCTTACATTAGACTATATTTTAGCTTTCATATCTGGTTCCAAGTGTTCACCTAAAGTTAATGGTGGAAACAAGAGCCTCCTCAAACAAGAAACAAAGAGAAGAACCTAAAATGTTAGCATCATCTTCTCTGATTGTTCAGACCATTCATTAACCTTATGACACCACTCATTAAAAAGACCTAGGAAATTTTCATCTAAGACAAGGTTTCTCTAATCCTCCTTAATCAATCCCAAAGAATAATCAAAATGATAATATGTCTCAAGGAGGAGAAAATCAAGGTGCCCAAGGACACCAATCCAATCATGGTGGAGATCTAGAACCCACACCAACTGAAATTGAATGGTCTTGAGAAGATGATCTCTTTAGAAGAATTATGAGGGATTTCTTACAAGAAGACAAAGAGACACACTTCCTTGAATTAGCAAGGCAAGGATCCAAGCTTCCTCCTAACTTCAATGTTGAAGACATCATCACACAAGAGGAAGAAACTCTCATAACAACTATGATGAAACAGATGCATGCTATGCAAATCAAACTTAACAAACTAGAAAAAGAAAAAGAACCAAAAGTATTCTCTACGGAAGCCCTATGTCCATTTCCATTCGATCATAATTTGTACATGCCACCCTTCCTAAAAAGAGTGGAACTTCCCAGATATGACAAATATGATGGAAATTCTGATCCTCAAGATCATGTCAGAGAATTCTATACTCTATCCATGGAGTTTATGCATGAACCAACATACTTAATGCTTCTCTTCCCATGATCTTTAGGAGGGGCATCCATCAACTGGTTCTCTAAGATGCCTCCAACTATCAAGACCTTCGAGGAGTTAATCAAATTTTTCTATCAATAATACTCCTACAATATCCAACATCTAGTCATGATGATCGACATCTAGAATCTGAAACAAAACTCAAGAGAACCCTTCCTGACCTTCCTCAAACACTGGAGGAAGAAGTTTTCATTCTATGCCGGACCAATTCTAGAGAATGAGAAACTAGAAATATTTATCAACAATCTAGTTCCAGAACTTAATTATCATCTGCAAATGCAAAATCATACATCCTTTGATAAGATGGTAGAAAATGCCATAAAGATAAAAAATGTGCTTGTTTTTAAGGGAGACATGTCACTTCATAAGGATAACAATTATGAATCAAGTTCTAGTTCCAACAGTAAAGATAAGGGAAAAATTTGGAACGAGAACAAAAACATTGTTACGGACGGTGTTGTTGACCATATCAGTGCTCCACCTAAGGCAACCGCATTCAATCTCACCATTGGAACCCAAGCCATGAAAGCTTCAGAGAAGAAAGCAACTGAATTGGCTAAAAATTCAACTGATTATAAACCTTGAGTTACAAAACCAAAGCGTGAGTTCACTTTGTTGGGTGAGTCCTTGGAATCTACCATGAAAACCCTATTGGCAAATAATAGTATCATGTTACCTGAGATCAAATCATATGACCCTGAAGTCAAACCAAAATAGTGGAAAGAGACCAATTCCTGTGATTTCCATCAAAACAAGCATCATAAAACCAATAACTACATACGTCTGAAACATCTCATTCAAGACAAAATTGATGCTAGAGAAATTATAATTGACAACCATAAGTCCAACAATGATCATACGACATTCACAGAACCTTTTCCAAAGCATAATCAAGGACATTCATCTTCTAAACCTAACATGGGTGCCAAAGACAATTACACTTACTATGGTAACAATGATGTCATTAATATGGTGGAACCTTGCCTATCTAAACATTGCAATGTCATCACCATTGTTAAAAAGGACAAAGATAATAAGACAGCTAATGCAGTTACTCAATCTCAGGCTTAGGAAACTCTCCAAGGACAAAACTCAGGTTCATCCAATGCCCCAAAGGTACCTTTTTATCTAGCATCAACATCTAAGCAAAGGACTACATCCAAATCTTCCAATCCTAAAGAGTCCAAGGAAATATCCTACAGCATCATCCAACAACTATAACATACCAATGCCAAAATCTCTATATTTGAATTGCTTCAAATCTCTCCTGCTCATCGAGCTATCCTGGATAAAGCTCTAATTAGCTCTAATATACCTAAAGATCTTGATCTTGAAAGATTCCAAACAATGGTGGATCATCTGACTTCTCCCCAGTATATTTCATTTTCAGAGGAAGATAACAACTTGCTGAGTCACCCACATAATCAATCCTTGCATATTGAAGTCTTAATCCAAAACTGTCGTGTCAAATGTGTGTTGATAGATGGAGGCGCTGGCCTAAATATTTGTTCTTATAAACTAGTTACACAACTGGGACTGCCAAAAGATTCTATTGATTTTAAAAATAAGATAACCATATGTAGACATCAAAAAATGGGCAAAGTACTTTTAAATCACAAAATTGGCTTGAATTAATCAAAAAGGCTTGAAAAATCATCAAAATGGATCAAATCAAAATTAAATGGACATTTATTAAATCAAATTGGACAAAATCATTTAAATCAAAGAAAAAATCAAATAATGACATTAAATAATTAAATCAAGCTTAAAGGGACCAAAAACACTATATAATTGATTTTAATCAATTAATTGTATAGTTGTTAAATCAAAAATCAAAATGAACCTATTCCCTTACATGGCTAAATTTAATTAATTAATTGAATTTAATTAATCCTAATATCTTTCAACAAAGTTGAGCAACCAATGAAAATTAAGGACAAAGAGACACAAATCACTCAAAAGGGAATGAATTTCAATCACATATTTCAATCTTTCAATCTCAACCACTCAATTTTGTCCTTTTGTCCAAAGCTTTGAGACAAGCATTTAAATTGTCCCCCCATTTAAAAATATTGCAAAGTATTTGACTCAACCAAAGGTAAATCATGATTTATTCACTCTACCCCCTACCCTTGGGAATTTACTATAAATGAGAGGCATTTTGAGAGCAATAATCATCTTAGAAATTCATTTGCAAAGCATCACCATTATAGTCAATTTCATATCAATTGAGAGCAATTGAGAGCATTTAGCATTAGCATTTGAATTATCTTTGCATCAATCGAGAATTGTGAGCTAGATTAAGCATAGTAGCATCATAGATTTCTCATTTTAGAAGTGTCACTAGTGGAGATTAAGCTGAGAGCTCTACTTACCACATCTAATTAGAGAACCATGAGATGTCATGGATTTTAGTTTCAATTCTTAGTTAAATTTGTATTGTATTTTGCTTTGAATTGTTAGTTAGATATCCTAATTTCATGAAGGTGTTTATCATACACACACAAATGGCGCCCACCATGGGGCTTGAGCCTCAATTCTAACATTTCTATCATTTTTGTTGTGTGTTTTGTCTTCATTTTCTGTGAATTTTTGTAGAAAATAGGAGAAGTGACACCTATAAAGGATTTAGTGATGCCTACAGTCATTTGGATGATGCTTGAAATCACTATTTTGACGCCTACAAGTTGCTAACTCACGCATGTGTGATCACTTCTCTTTTGTCTTAAATTCTTTCTAGCCGCCTGCAAGATAAATGCTCACACCTATGAGATAAAGTGTTATGCCTTTGATCGTAAAGTCACACCTATGACTAGAGAAGTATCATGTGTTAGTTGACTTTTACCACCTATCAAAGCCTTTACGATGCAATCTACAGCAAACGGTCACACCTAGTATCTGCTAATTCACACCTAGTATTTTCTAATTGCCACTTTGCAGGCTTCATTTTATGCAGTTTGCAATACTGTTTATGCCTAGTAAATAAATTTTTACGCTTGATTAACTTTAAATGTCACCTATGTCGCTGGAAAGTGACGCTTGCTATTGTTAAAGTTACACCTACTAACAGTTTAATCACGTGTATTAGCTAGACAATGACGCTTACTATTTTTTGCTTTAATTTGCTGTCAAATTGATATATTCAGTTATCTTACTCTCTGTCTGCATATTTTTTACTGCAGATGAGAAAACACATAAAGGTTCAAAAGCCAGAGAGCAAGTTCAACCACGAAGGCAAGGCTTTGGCTAGGAAGATCAAGAAGGGAAACTTTGATCACATCAAATCAGTTCTTGAGGAGTCACAAGAAGAAGAAAATAAGGTATATCAGAACTATCTCAAAATTGTAGAAGCTTACAAAACTAAGTTTGTATCTCTTAATTGGATTTTCTCTCCTTAGTTCAAGTTTTTGTCAAAATTTGCAAATAAGGCTTTAAGATTTAGTACAAAATTTTGCTTCTTCAAATTCAATTTGGTTTCCCTCATTGTGATTGTTTGTGTTGACTAACTTTGTTGGAGGAGAGCACATTGGAAAGTATCTATTGCCAAGATAATGTTAAAAATGACAAAAATCACTTAAAAATGCCCCTAGCTTATGCTAGCTACAAGGAGAGGTAAGCCTCAAACTAGTCAATATTTTCCCTTAAATTGTGGCATTGGAGCATTTTTAAATCTAGTAATTACAAAACAACCTCTCTTTGTTTAGAAAGTTTAGCATTTAGGTCTATGCTCTTCACTTCTTCTAGTGAATCAAAATTCCAAAGGTGTTGAACTTTTTGAGTAAGAAAGGTTGAGGAATCAAACACATAAAATCAAAAGCCCCTTGTTTGTGGAAGAGAGTAGAAATGCTCAAATCCCTATAGTTAGTGGGTGAAAGAAATTGAACATTGCTTATTGTGTTTGGGAAATTAAGGAAAAGTTAGGGATGTGCTCTTCACCTTTTGGTGAACCAAATTCCCAAAAATTTGTTCTTAACTCCATTTCCTTGCTTTAACATGAACATGATAGAACAATAGAGGGCCTGCCTCCCGAGAAATTGCCTTAACGAGGCCGATGAGAGGGAATGACCCAAGTGGGAGACAACCGATTTTACTGCGGTACTATCCAACCCACTCTAAAATAAATACACTTTTCCTTAAAAGGGAAGTGGATAGATTGTGTGCAAGTTTCTTCACTTCCTCTAGTAGTCCTTTGGATTGCACCAAATCATGCTTTTGTGCGTGTGGGAAGCCCGCAAGTGGGAAAAAGAACTTGGTATAGTTTAGAATGGAATTATTTAATAAGACCTAATAAGTAGTAAGCTACCTCATAGAGCCAAACATGTTAAAATCCAAATTTGACTATAGGTAGACTGCTTGGAATACTTTCTTGTTTAATACTTGTGAAAAATGATTGAGAATATACACTTTTAGCGATATTTTAGGGACATGTTGCAAACTTGATGTGTGTGTTGCATTTGTATTTCATTTTCAAACAAGAAAATTCTGCAAACTTGATCTTACAACATTTAAAAAATTAAAAAATTTACAACCTAGTCTAAAAAGTGCCACCTGTGCATAGAGAAATAACGCTGGTCAGCAGTAACGTCACACTTGTGACTGTTCAGAAAATGCTTATCAACTGTAAAGTCATGCCTAAGACATATTGAGTGACACCTGCAAAAACTAGAAAAATACCTATCAATAGTAAAGTGCCACCCGCACATCTGCAAAGTGCCACCTAGATCAATTCCAGTCAACGCGTATCAATTTTTAAGTCATGCCTACACACAGGAAGGTGACGCCTAGAATAAAAAAAGGGCAAACAGTGAGTATTTACTGAGGGGTTCAAAAAAATTTGATTGCATATTCAGATACCCTTTTTAGTGTTCTTTCTATTCCAACATCCAACCTGGTCGTAAATCTTGATTTTGACGTAATTTTGAAATTTTTTGAGGATTTGTCCACAAGCTAGTGGATTTAATAGCCTTCTTCGAGTGATTTATGTTCATGCTAGCTTTAACTCGATCACATTACATCAAGAAAACCTTACAACCAGATGGAACATACCGAAGATAGGAGCTTCCTTTTCCAAGTGATACATTCACGTCTCCATTAAAACCCCAAGAACCTATTCAAGTGATAGATACCAACATGGTTTTTGGTAACATAGGAGGTATTGACCCTAACAACTCGAGGGTGAATAACAACAGTAATGGAGGAATATACCCTAACAACTAAGGGATCAATACCACTAATAATAGTGAATACATGTTAGATGATGCTACCGATGAGAAATTTGATGAGGCTATACAAAGCCCATATTTCTTAAAGCTTATGGAGAAAGCACTAGAAAGGGATAAAGAAAAATACTTCCTAGACCTAGCCCGAGCAGGTCTTAAGCTTCCTCGTGATTATGATGTTAATCAACTAAAACCACCCGAAGTTGAAGAGAGTCCTATTGACATCATGAACAAACAATTTAAGTTATTTCAAATGCAACTAGACACAATCAAACAAAGAGGGCTCCAAAGCCTTTTTCAATAGAAGCATTGTGTCCATTCCATTTGACAAAAGTCTAGTCATGGTGCCATTTCCAATCAATGTTGTGTTCCCAAAGTATGATAAATATGAAGGAACATCTAATCCTCAAGATCACCTACGGGAATTTTGTGCACTAAGTCTAGAATTTATGCATGATACCACCTATTTAATGAGATTATTCCCTAGAAGTTTGGGAGGTATGGCCATGGAATGGTTCTCTAAACTACCTTCTGGCATAAGAACTTTTGAAGAGATGGCTTCCAAATTTGTGGCACATTATTCATACAACATAAAACATGAAGTCACAATGATCACCTTGTGTAATACCACACAAAATTAAGGAGAAGGGTTCTTAATCTTCCTACAAAGATGGAGGACAGTATTTGCTAGGTATCCTCAGACTGTACCAAAAAAGGAGAAGATGGATATCTTCATCAACAATTTGAGCAATGAAATGAATTATCAATTGAGAATGCAATGCCCCAAGAGAATGGAGTAACCACGGAAGAGGTATTAGTTAAGAGCGGAGAGTTAAAACTCTATAATGATAATAAGAACCACAATAACAATACCTCTAACAACAACAACAACAACAACCAAAATAATAACTTTTCCAACAACTACAATCGGTTTGGCTTAAGAAACAATAATAGAGGAGTGGTTAACAACAGGGTTGTTGATGCAAGTAATTTAAAGGTGACTCTGTTCTCTCTCACAAGGACACCTAATCAGGTGAACAATACCAATCAAGCTTCAAAGCAACCTTTTAATAATAGTGCCAATAACAATAATTCTAGAAACAATCAAAGGACTAACAAGTCTGACAAATTGTTGGCACCAACTCCCACAAGGACGTTCACACCTTTGGGTGAACCTCTCAAGAAGGCATTAAGGACCCTCATGGCTAACAAGATCATTAACTTACCTAGCATTCAACCATATGAGCCACAACACAAACCCAACTAGTGGAGTGAGAATAACCATTGTGAATACCATAGAATTAGAGGGCATAAGACAAATGATTGTTTACAATTGAAGAATGTGGTTCAAGACCTGATTGATAATGGCATAATCACCATTGACGAACCTCAAAGTAATGAGGATCATACAACATTTAAAAAACCTTTTTATAATCATGAGAAAGGTGAATATTCCAATGGCAAGAAACAAAGCTGCAACAATATCAATTTTGTGCCTCCTTATGATAACATTGTCAACACATTGTCCAAGAGTGAACACGTTATAAATGCTATATTGATCAAAGAATATCCCCACAAAGAAACATCTAACATTATTACTAGGGGGCAGACTTCTAGGATTACCTTGCAAGGGGTTGATCCTAAAACTAGTGGACCTACACCAACAAGCATTTTGGCAAAACAATTGGCTACAACAACAAGACCATATAGTTTGGTGGATCAGCTACAAAAGACTCTAGCACAAATTTCTATCTTGGAGTTATTAAAGTTATTTCCAAACCATAAGGAAATCTTAGAGAAAGCTTTAGTGGAAACTAATGTGCCTACCAACTTAGATGAGGAGAAGTTTCAGAATATGGTAGGGCACCTCATTGCACCTCATTCCCTTTCATTTTTAGACCATGATGACATGTCCATTACCCATCCCCAAAATCTACTGCTGCATATAGAAGTCTTGATTGAGAGACATAGAGTCAAGAGAGCTCTCATAGATGGGGGAGCTGGTCTTAACATCTATACTTTGAGCCTTGTCAAATCTCTAGGATTATCTGAGTCATGCATTGATCCTATGAAAATAATTACCATAAAGGCCTATGATGAAGCAGATAGATCTTCAAAAGGCATGATTGTATTGCCCATTCAAGTTGGACCAGTCAAGGACACAAAATGCCAAGTGTTAGATATGAAACTAACTTATAATATCTTATTGGGGAGGCCATGGATACACAAGATGCAAGTGGTTCTGTCCATGTATCATCAATGCATAAAATTTCCATACATAGGTGAGGAAATAATGATTGGAGGGGATTCAAACCCTTTCCAATATTGCAATGCACTCAAGCCTCTTCACAAACTATTTATTCCTCATAATAGAGAAGGGATTATCCAAAGGGCTACTATTGAAGACATCAAGGTGGATAATCCTAAGTTATTATTAAGTGCTACCTCAAGCCCCACTCAAAATAAATCTTCTACATCAACTAAAGGAAAGGAGAAAGTGAGTTATGAGGGCCCGAATTCAAACTCAAAATCAGATTTAGCACTTACACCAGCAATCAAACCTTTAAAACCTAAAAAAGAGGAGAAAAACCAAGCTAAGGAGGACCAATACCAATAGATGAGAGAGATGATGTGCCAATTTGAGAAACAATGTAAAATCAGTTCCAAAGGAGTAGGGGAATATTCCATTTCCCTATTCAATTTATCGACATCTCCAAGAACACATGAGAAACCATCCAAAGTCTATCTTCCTCATAAATATAACTCTTATTTTGTAAGAGAAAGTGACAAGGTAGCATTTGACAAAGAAGAAGATGAAGTCATTCAATGGCTTTATAAAGATGAGAGTGATACCTCAAATACTCCTGTAGAGAGAATCCAACACATTAACATTCAAATGGATCAATATGGGAAAGGATTTGAGATAATGAAAAAGATGGGGTATAAGGGGAGATGACCCTTAGGAAAAGGAAATAGAGGTTTGTTAGAACCAATTGAGCCTTCTTGGAGGTCGAAGGAGGAAAAATTAGGGGTAGGATACTAGCACAAAGGAGAAAGATCAAGCCCCATGCATGATTCATATCCTCAAGTGAACATGGTGGAATATGATGTTGATAGTGATGACTCCTGAGACTATGAATGAGACACTTTATCTGATGAATCATGCCATGATAAAGAAATAATCACAATACATGCTTATGCTAATGTTCCAAGGCAACAAACTCAAGGTAATGAAGAGCTCAGTTTACAAGAACCTAACATAAGGCTAGCACATATTACTCATCCATAGGTAAATGAACCTTGGGCACCATCATGGGCAAGTGAGCTGAATGTTCACTTCAACCCACGTGCATTCCTTCCTGCAGAAGTGCTAGGAGATAATATTCAAGATAATATTCAAGCTAGGGAAGATTTAGAGATACTTCTTGTAGGGAAAGCACCTACCAATCAGCCATGGATAAATACATTTTGGATACCCTCAGGGCAGGATGATTCAAACATTAGTCTTAATCCATGTAATGTTGTTCCCATAGATGTCTCTGAGGATTCAAGTGAAGGGGATTTTGATCCCTCTTCCATGGACCATCTTGAGGAAGCTCATGTTATAGACCTTAATGATACAATGTATGAACCATCCAATGAGGTCATGTCCATAAACCCAATCGATGATAATTTTCCAAATGGATCTTTACCCTTGAGACATCCTGAACTTATTGATTGAGACCTAACTAAGCCAAGTGACTTACTCGATTTCCCAAATGACCAAGCAATGACCCAATACTTGAATGCAGTTGAGCCCTCTTCCACCAATGAGTTTGATCCAAACATGATGAGAACAATGGGGGTCCAATCTCTTAATCCAAAGAAAAAAATGAAAAAAAATAAAAAAATGAAAAGTTCTAGTGATGAAAACCACTATGTGGCAGCACTAGAACCAAAAAATGTAAAGATAAAGGATGTTTCCTATGGTGAAAACCCAATTGTGGCACCAAAGGAAGAGAGGTTGGATACCCTACCCAAACATGAGCAAGAAAGGTCACCAATTCTCATAGAGCCGACAAAAAAGGTCAACATTGGAACATAATTGGAGCCAAAATTCATACACCTAGCAGCGTCACTCACACCTTTAGAAAGAGAGGATTTTATCAAGTTTTTTCAAGAAAAAGAAGTGAACTTTGCATGGTCCTATACCAACATGCCAGGATTGGATCCCGACTTCATCATGCACCATTTGAATGTTAAACCAGGGGTTAAGCCCATCAAGTAGAAGTTAAGAAAAATGCACCCACATATAGCTCTATTAGTCAAAGCCGAATTGGAAAAATTGTTGAAGGTGGGGTTTATAAGAGAAATTGCATATGCTAAATGGATATCTAATATTGTATCGGTCACCAAACATGACAAATCCATTTGTGTATGCACAAATTTTAGAGACTTGAATCTTGCATGTCCTAACAATGACTTCCCACTTCCAAGCATAGATGCAATAGTCAACTTGACTGTGGGTCACTCCATGTATTCATTAATAGACAATTTTAGTAGATATAATCAGATAAAAATTGTACCCAAAGACCAAGAGAAGACAACCTTTACATATCCTTTGGGTACCTTTTGTTGGAACATGATGCCCTTCAGCCTCAAAAATGCTAGAACCACATACCAAAGGGCAATGACCACTATTTTCCATGATATGATAAACACCTTTGTAGAAGATTATGTGGATGACATTTTGGCAAAGTCACATAAAAGAGAAGATCACCTACAAATTCTGGAAAATATATTCACTCGGTTGGAGCAATTCAAGGTGAGGCTAAATCCAAAGAAATGTGCTTTTGGTGTCCAATCTGGTAAACTATTAGGCTATATAGTTTCAGCCAAAGGGATTGAGTGGATCCCAAAAAAGTCCAAGCAATAATGGATATGGAAATTCCAAAGAACATAAGCCAAATGAGGTCTCTCCAAGGCAAGATACAATCAACATGAAGATTCATTTCTCAATTGGTGGAAAAGTGCCATTCATTCACAAGGTTATTACACAAAGACACCATTTTCATGTGGGATGAAGAATATGATCAAGCCTTCACTTTGTTGAAGACCTATCTAATAAATCCACCAATCCTAATGCCACCAATCGAGGGAAAACCATTGCTGCTGTACATATCCACTACCAAAAGGTCTCTAAGAGTTCTTTTGGCACAAGAAGATGAGCAAGGGAAGGAAAGAGCAATCTACTATTTGAGTAGAACATTGATTAAGTATGAACTCAACTACACATTCATGGAAAGAGCATGTCTAGTTGTCATCTTTGCATCTCAAAAATTGAGACATTATATGTTGATGCATAAGGTAAATCTTATTGCCAAGATTGATCTTCTAAAATACTTGCTAAGCAAAACTGCCTTAATAGGTAGGATAGAAAAATGGGTTATGATATTAAGTGAGTTTGACATTGAGTATGTGGATAGGAAGGCAATAAAAGGACAAGTGATAGCAGATCACTTAGTTGAAAACCCTTTGATTTCTATGCAAACCGTTCAAGTAGAATTTTTGGATTTGGCAATTGTCAACATAGAGGCCAAAACATGGAAGTTGTATTTTGACGGCTCATATACACAAGGAGGTTCTAGAGCTAGCATATTATTGATCACCCCTCAAGGGTACACTATTCCCAAGTCATATAAGCTCTTATTCCCATGCACCAACAACATAGCTGAATATGAAGATCTAGTTATTGGAATTAAGATGGCTTTAGAATGGAACATCACCGAGCTACAAGTATATGGAGACTCTCAATTAATCATCAATCAAGTCAATGGTGAATAAAATACCAAAGATGAAAAACTAATGCAATATAAGACTATGATTGATGCTTTGAAAAAGTATTTTTCTTTGATAACTTTTGAGCAAATTCCAAGAGAGAAGAATAGAGCAGCTGATGCAATGGCAACCTTGGCTTCCTTACTTCAAAAACCAGATTAGAATGAGAGGTATGAATTCTTGGTGGAAGAGTTAGCAAAACTGACATTTGACCTCCCCAATACCCAAATTGTTTCTCTACTCAATGGACATGACTCACCTTGGTATGACCCTATCTATACATATCTCAAAGACCAAGTGTTACCTTTAGACCAATCTCAAGCCCAAAAATGAAATTTCATCTGACAATCAGCTCGTTACATAATCCTTTCTGACACATTGTATCATAAGGGTCTTGACGAAATGTTACGTAGATGTCTAGAGGAAGAGGAGTTGAAGTTATCTTTACGTGAGGTTCATGAGGGTGTTTTTGGATCACATTCAAGCGGTTTAAACCTAGCTAAGAAGATTCTTCACCTAGGGTACTTTTGGAGAACATTAGAGAAAGATGCTTGTCACTTTGTCAAGATATGTAGAAAATGTCAATGCCATGGTGACATGATACATGTACCAGCACAAGAGTTACTATTATACACTAAATTTGGGCCTCTGATCTCAAGCTCTCTTAGTCTTGATAATCCAGTATAACATGGGAATCATCTCAAGGTTGTGGGACCTTTTGCTAACCGAGATGAGACCTCCAGATTCTAGTCTGGTTCCTCTTGGATAATCACCTTGATTTGCTTCTTAACATGAAAGTAAATTCTTTGGGAGAAAAGGGATAGGAGTGCATAAAAGGGAAATGACTGAAAGAAAATCTATCCTACTAGGTGATGCACTGAACTTGGGTTTGGATCTTAGTATAGAGGAATGAAACCAGTGGAGGAATCAGGTCTAATAGGTCACCACTCACTAGATAGGTTTGCATAAGTATTTCATAGGAAGGCTTGAACAACAAACTCAACCTATGACCTGCAAACAAACATCCTTTTCTACAACTAGGTGTAGGAATGAGACAAGGCTGCTAGGGGCTATAGTATACCCACAAAACACCTAAATCAGATTAGACACAGTAACATATAGAATCAAAAAAAGTGAGAGGGACTAGGAACCCCAATTTCTATTGACAACATTCATAAACTTCAATCCAATAAGAGACAAACTCAGACAAGAAGGCATGAGGACAACAAGAGTACCACATAATGCTTTCTAATATTTGAATTCATCAATGAAAACTTACAAGATGTGGGAAACCAGAGAGCACGAAGAAAGGCTACAGATAGTTTTCCAAGAAAAGAGCCTTTTCCTTTTTACAAAATGTCAATTATGAGCTCTGCAAGCTCCAAAAAGAATATATACACCTCTACTACATGCACACAAGAGTCAAACTCTTAGGGCTACATAGGTATGCATAAAATAATCTGGCCCTAAAACAGTCACTTCTGATCATAAATGAAAATGTGCAAATATCATGGCCGATCAGATATTTCATTTGCGTGTCCATCCCTGAATTGATCAACCTTGCAGACATAAAAGCCTAGATTCAACAACCTCCCTGCAAGCCCATACTGCCATGAATGCACAAAATTTGATCCCATACTGGAAAGGACTCAAAATGGCACCCTAAAAATCTCTGCACATTCTTTAACTGCAACCGCCGATCTTCACTGATCATCAATTTCTTTAGCTACCCCCATTTGCAAATGTCTTCAGAAGAAAGCCCATAAAAAATAGGCTACTTCGCTTTAAAAATATCATCAGTCGTATGATTGCATGAGCCAAAAAGGCTTCATACGATCATGGGACAACCCCTTTGAAATTTCCACTTAGCCATGCAAGACACCTGGACCTGCAAGGAAAGCCACCTCAACATCCCTATGAAAAGGTCATCGGTCGCATGATCTCATGAGCCAAAAAGGCTTCATGCGATCATGCGACAAGTCTTTTATAATCTGCCTCCACTTGCCACAAATGACACCTCAGGCCTACAAAATTTGCTACTTGTCAAACCTACCATGTGGACCAATTGAAAATGGCATGAGCTTTGCTAACCACCAGCCACCCACTGCAAACTGGACACGTCACCAAACCACAAGCCCACCGAAGCCCTGTTGACTGCTAGGGGCTTGTCGCATGATCACATGTAGCTAAGAGGCTACATGAGATCATGCAACAAGCTTTAGATGTTCATGCAATCCTAACCCCGAGTTCACTTTAGGTTCACATTTTCCTTTAGTCACTGAACCGCTTGTTTCTTTCTTAATCCCAAGTCACATCCAGTGACCACACAAAAATCATTGATCCTTGCTTCATCTGATGGTAGCTGCTGAGTCTCTTAAGACCTTTGGCATATTCCCTTTCGTTAGGAGATTACCTGACTAAAGGAAGTCTCGTAATCACTAGATAGAAAGAATATCCTTCTTTTCATTGCGAGATTACCTGACCGAACCTAGAACCGGTCCCACCTCCAACTACACAACCGCACAAAGCTTGCCAACCCTGAGCCTAGAACCACCATGTGTCACTCTCCTATTCATCTTGGCTACTACATCAGCAACACCTCAGAAACCCCATGCATGGACCCACTTGTCCACTGAGATGTCCATCAAACAGTTGTCGCATGATCGCATGGGATCGGAAGATCCCATGAGATAATACGACCACCGTAGATCTTCGTTGCACTTGCACTAATGCAAAAAATTTGGGCCCCACTGACCGCTTGTCGCATGATCTCATGCGGTTAAGAGACCGCATGCGATCATGCGACCAACCGCATGATGTTAACTACCCAAACCGTGAACCACCGCCACCAAACCTGCTGACGGTTTGTTGCATGGTCGCATGGGCTTGGAAGAGCCCATGCAATCATGCAACCAACCGTAAGGTGTTAGTCACCGACCGCCATTAAAGTCCGCCGATACCGCGTCAATGGTTGTCATATGATCTCATGGGATTGGAAGATCCCATGCGATCATGCGACAATCATCATATCTTTTTTGCACTGAACTGGGACCTGCCTATCGGAGTTGCGTGCTTAGGGTCGAAAACACAGAAGGGGTGTCAAAAACATAGAGGGTTTTCGAGTGAAGGTCAAAAACACACTGAATTTTTAAAGTGGAGAGGTAAAAAACACACCAAACTTTTGGACCAAAAGGCAGAAACATCCCGAGCCTGCAGAGAGGAGGTCAAAAACACACTGAGTTTTCAACACTTGAGCATTTCATTTGGAAAAATAGGACTGTGGCCGAAAAAGAATGACAGGGAATTTTTGGGCAACTTTTTGGTGACCTCTGCGGGATATCAGCCTGCTAGACATTTAGACTAGTTGCCTTGACTCAATCCATTGGGCATGGAGGCATTTCTCTTGAACACAAAAAAATTTCTGACAGGGAGAGGGACAAAAACTATGCTCGAGCACTTCTTGGGAAACAGGAACTAACCTAGGAAGCAGGGAAAGAAACAAGAAACATATTTACAAGAATTTACAAGGACCTATAGAGAGGGATTAACCTCAAAGCAAGGCTTCAAGTGGAAACCATTCACTGAGATTGGTAGAGCATCTCCTTGAAGGGCTGAAAGCTAAAAAGCGTTGGATCCTCTGCACTTTGTTATAACAAATGGCCCACCCCAAAAGGAATCAAACTTTGTGTGCTTGCCAGGTTTTGACCTGAACTCATCCCATTTGAGGACTACATCTCCAACCTTGAAGTCTCTGACCCTGGCTCTTTTATCAAAGCTTCTCTTTGTTTGAATCTGATGGAATGCCATATCCTGCATTGATTTATCTCTGATCTCTTCTAGCTCCATCAACTGGGCATATCTGATTCGCATAGGATCACTTTCCTCAAACAAGGCATACTAAGTGGCCAAGTCCAAGGCTAGTAATTCAGTTGAAATAGATAACTTGGCCTCTCTACCATACACCAACATGTATGGGGAATTACTAATGATTTTCTTTGGAGTAATTCTATCTAACCACAAGGAAGATTTCAATTTAGTATGCCAGTCTCTTTGACTGTCTTGCAGGGTCTTTTTGATTATTCTAATTAGATTCTTATTTGTTAATTCTACCAAACCATTCCCCTGAGGATAGTAATTGGAACTTGTATTTAGACAAATGCCCTTCTTGACTGCCCACTCTGAGACTTTGAGGCCTATAAATGCTAATGCATTGTCTGAAACTATAGAATCTGGAATGCCAAATCTATGAATGATGTCATCATAAAAACTTAAAACAACACTCTCATTAGCTTGTTTTAAAGCAACTGCTTTTGTCCACCTAGTGAAATAATCGGTTGCAATGATTATCCACTTGTGTCCTACACTAGATGGAGGGTTAATCATGCCAATGAAATCTATACCCCACTTCATGAAGGGCTGCTCTATTTTTACTGGCTGTAGGGGCAGAGCTGCAAATCTTTCTTTCCCTACAAAAATAGCACATTTGATGCATCTTCTAACATAATCATAACTATCTTTGAAGATAGATGGCCAATAGTATCCAGCCATCATGATCTTAAAAGCTATAGTCCTAGGAGAGAAATGGCCACCAGAAGCTCCATCATGAAACTTAAATAAGACATCTGCAACCCTTGCTAAATCTATGCATCTTAGAAGGACACCATTGTGATCCTTTCTGAAAAGAATTTCATCTATCAGCACAAAAGGAACAGATTGTAGCCTGTAATACCTCCTTTTTGCTAAATCTAGGCTGGCAGGACATTGTCCTGTCTTCAAATAATTGATCATATTAGGCAACCAGCTAGCTGCCTTGGCTTGCTCTCCTGTAGAATGCACTACCAAAGATGCATCTATATATTCCAATTTCTTTAAACTTCTATCTTCTGCCAGATGCTCACAAAGACCTCTTCCTCTAACCAACTTGGTAATCTGAATATCTATGTCATATTCCATCACCTTAGTGATCCAACCAACTCTTTTTTCATTTAGGTCCGTAGAAAGCAAAAATTCCTTGACACTTGGATGAGTAACCATCAAATGCACCTTGCTATGAGTCAAAAAATGTCTAAATTTTTTGAGGCTCTTTACCACAGCATGAACATGCTTTTCTACAAAAGAGTATCTTTGTTCATACTCTTCTAAACCCTTGCTAAAGAAAGCAATGGGCTGCTCCAATCCTTCAGCATTTTCTTGAGTCAACATTGTAGATATAGCATTAGGACCCCCATAAGCATAAAGGATAAAATCCTTACTCAAATTCGGGTTTAGGAGAGCAAGAGCCTCTGTTAAGGCTTCTTTAATAGCTTGGAAGTTAACTTTTCCTTCTTTGGTCCAACTGAAGACTAAACCTTTCCTCAACATGGCTGTCAAAGGCTTGAGTAACTCTGCAATGTTAGGCAAGAATCTCCTAACAAAGTTAATCTTTCCTATGAAAGATTGGAGACTTTTCTTGTGATGTGGTAATGGTAGTTCTAAGATGGCTGCAATTCTCTCAGGATCCATTGTAATTCCCTCTTTGGATACTACATATACCAATAGTTTTCCTTCATGAACTGCAAACACACATTTCTTGGGATTAAGGGATATCCCAAATTCTCTGCATCTTTCATAAATTCACCTCAAATGCCTGATGTGGTCTACTGCATGCTTTGAGTAGACAGTTATGTCATCTAGGTAGACCAGCACAAACTTGTACATGAGGCCCTTAAAGGCCATATCCATTTCCTTTTGAAATGTACCACCTACATTTGACAAACCAAAGGGCATCTTCTGATATGCCATGGTTCCCCACTTGGTTGTAAATGCAGTCTTATATTGATCCTCTTCTTTCACTAAGATTTGATTGTATCCTGAATAGCCATCCAACAATGAGAATCTCTCGGATCTAGAGACACATTGTAAAATTTGTTCCATAAAGGGTAGTGGATGGCGGTCTTTTAATGAGGCTCTATTCAAATCCCTGAAATCAACACATAACCTCAGCTCCCCATTCTTCTTTCTGACAGGAACAAGGTTGGAAACCCAACTAGTATGTTTGATGGGGTAGATGATGCCACTTTCTATTAGTTTGAGTACTTCCTTATGCATAAGTGGTTCAAGCTTGGGATTAACAGGCCTTTGCTTTTGCCTTACTGGTTTAGCATTAGGCTCCAATTCAATAGTGTGTCGAGCAAGGGTAGGTTCAAAACCCTTGAGGTCTCCGTACCCCCATGCAAAAACATCATTGAATTCTTTGAATAATTTAGTGTAAGCTTGCTTTTCTGAATTAGTGTTTACTTTTCCAAACTGTAGGCTCTTACCTGGCTCCAACTCTAATTCAGAACAATGTTCCTGTTGGACTACCAGGCTAGCCTTATTTTTCTTGACCTCATCATCCTTGTTGAAGATAGTCTCTAAGGTGACAAGAGCCTTAGGCATCTTATTAGATCTAAGTTGTATCACTTGATCACCATAGCTCTGTGATAATCTCTTTTGATTGTGCCTTGAAAATACATCTTCTTCAAACAAGAACTGCAGAATTTGTTCATCATTGTCAAACACTTGCCAACAAATATTATTATCAAGAATTGAAGGTCTGACAATAATCTTGATGTGTTGCTGATCTACTTCTTTTGAAATGCTATTGGGGATGTCAAACTAAGATCCAATAGCAGCTAACCTATCAACATTTTGATTTAATTTTCTAGGGATAGCAATGATATTGAAAGCATGGAAATCTTCAATTGCATCCCAAACTCTATGTTTGTATGCTTTCATAACATCATTTTTGGTTGCACTTGTCCCTCTTACTTGGCTGACAACAAGTTCACTATCACCATATACTTTTAACGCTTTAAGCCTTCTTTTTCTAGCCCATTCTAGTCCATTAACCAGACTTTCATACTCTGCAGTGTTGTTGGTGTAGGAAAAATTGAATCTAAAGGCAGTATAATACCTTTCTCCTTTTGGGGATACCAGCATAGCACCTCCACCAGAACCATGTCTACTTCTAGCTCCATCAAAAAAAAGTTCCCAAACCTGACTATCCTGATCATCCGAATTAGTGTATTCTTTGAGAAGGCTTGGTTCTATGGCTCCACTTTCTTGAATCAGATAACTCCCCAAACCAAAATCCCAAACAAGACTCTCTTGGATCTCTGAGGTTCTTTCATCTAGGAGAATATCAGGGATATTCTCAATTTTGGTGCTTGCTTCACTAGTGGTTGGGAAATCATTGTCATCAAATATAGGACAATTAGTATTGATGGAATTGGACACATATGGCTCTATATGATGTATTGCTAAGGCTTCTGATTTAATGATGACTTTGGTACCATACCTTGTATGAAAGATCATATGAGACTAGTCGAAAGAAAGATAACCTCCTATTTTGGCTGTGAACTCCCTTGAGAGACATATGGCAAACAATGCAGGAAGATCTATGATATATATGTCAAGGAGAATGGAAAAATTAGGACTAGCATGGAGAATTAAACTGGTGTCCTTGGCCACACCTATAGTACTGACTGAGGATCCATCAGGTTGTGTAACCTTCTTTTGGAAGGGTTCATATTTAAGTCCTAATTGATCAGCCACTTTCTTGGGCATTACAGTGCTAGTAGCTCCACTATCTACCATACAATTATGCACTAAAGATTTCCCAATAATTAAAGATACATAAAAGGGAGGTGGCTTTAAATTCCTACCTTGCATGGTACTGACCTTGGAGTTGCGAGTTGGAGTCTCCTTTTCTTGGTCAGTGTTGATCAACACTGGTTTTACAGTTTCTTTGGCAGGTTGAGGATTTTCTGCCTCTCTCATGGCCTCCTCCAAAATTTTAGGTTGTCCTGGAATAGACAAAGAGTCCCACATAGACATGGTGACATTCACCTTCTTCATGTTGTCTACAATATTATAAGGTGCCACAGTGTGTACCCTTTGTTGTGCTTTTACTATGATGGGTTCTACCTCCTTTGGAACTTGGCCTTCTTTGCTTGTGACAACAGGGGCCTCCTTGGATGTGATAGGGGTAGCTTGCTACAGTGGCTCTATAGATATAGTGGCCTTAGCACTAGAATCCACTCTCTCCATGTCTTGGGCTCTTCTCTTTGCTCTTGTGTAGGCAACAAAAGTAGCTTCATCATTGACTCCATTGAAATCCAGTTGCTCCCAATTGAAAAGAGCAGTCTCATTCTCTTGTGTTTCTTATTGAGGAGTTGTCCCATTGGAAGGAGCTTCTGTTTGAGCTTGTGAAGCATTTTTAACCATTAGTGCTTGGTTCATCCATCCATTAGAACATGTAGCCTGATTGTGGGGCTGATTGCAAGGGAAACACCATTCATTATCCATGGCCATATTGTTTTGACTAGGAACCATATCCCTGATTGGATTTACGGAATTAAGAGGTGTAGGGTTATATGGTTGGAATGGTCTTTGATTAAAATTTTGTCTTTGCCCTTGATAGCCTCCTTGGTATGGTGGCCTATTTTGTTGATAAGGCTGTCCTTGATTTTGGTATTGCTAATTAGGACTTTGGCCTTGTGATTGGAAAGGTAGCCTGATGCCTTGGTTTTGTTTCTTCAAGTTTGTGACCTCTTTGGTTAGAGTCTACAGCAAGTTTGTCATTTCTTGTATACTAGTTTGCTGACTACTCTTCACCTCTTGCAACCCTTGGGAGAAATTTGTTGCAGCATGTTCCTGACCACTGGTACTAGCTTGAGGTGCTGAAATTGTGGGAATAGGGGTAAATGGGGGTACTTGTGCAGGTGCAATGGGCTAAAGACTAGAAAAGATAGGCATGGGAGGTCTTCTCTGTATCATGCCTACTTGGATCAAATAATTTTCAGCCTTGACAGTAGTGTCAAAAGCTTAGGGTAAAGTGGTACCACCCATAGACTGGATCATGATAGAAATTTGGTTATTTAGACTTTGCAAGTAATACAGGAAGGCATGGTCAGCTGATGACCTTACAGAGACTGGGATTATATTCCATGTTTTAAGCTATCAAAACTTTTGAGGAGTTGATCAAATTATTTTATCAGCAATACTCCTACAATATTCAACATCTAGTCACCATGATTGATATCTATAATCTCAAGCAATATCCAGGGGAACCATTCCTAACATTTCTTAAGAGATGGAGGAAGAAGTTCTCTCTATATGCCAGACCTATTCCACAAATAGAAAAATTGGAAATCTTCATCAATAACCTTGTTCCAGAAATCAATTATCCTCTACAAATGCAAGATCATAAATATTTTGATAAGATGGTGGACAATGCTATCAAAATCAAAAAAGTGCTTATGAAAAAAGGAGAAATCACACTTCAAAAAGATAAGTACAAATCAGGATCTAGTTCTAAAGACAAGAACAAAAATTGGAACAAGAATAAAGGCATCATCACAAATGGTGTTGTTGATACCATCTGTGCCCCATCTAAAGCACCAGCTTTCAATCTAACTATTGGTACCCAAGCCATAAAAGCTTCAGAACAAAAGGTGCCTGAATCATCTCAAAAGAAGCCAGAGTCTAAAAAGTGGTCTGCTGATAATAAACGAATGTTCACTCCTCTCGGAGAATCTTTGGAATCAGCCATAAGAACTCTGCTAGCTAATAACATCATCTCCTTGCCTGAGATCCGACCACCTGATTCTGAGCCTAAACCAAAATGGTGGAGAGAGAATGAATTGTGTGATTTCCATCGAGGTAAAGGTCACAAAATGAATAATTGCTTATGCTTGAAACATACTATTCAAGATCTGATTGATAAGGGAGATATCACCATTAACAATCATAAGAGCAATAATGATCATATGGCATTCACAGAACCATTTCTGAAACATGGTCAAGAAGTTCAATCTTCTCAACCTAATATGGGGGCAAAGGTCAATCATGCTTACCCTAGAAATAATGCTGCTATCAATATGGTTGAACCTTGTCTCTCTAAACATTGCAATGTCATCACAATTATACGAAGAGATAGAGATCATTCTTTAGCTAACGTAGTTACTCGATTGCAAGCTCAAGCACATCTGAATAGACAAATCCCAGATTCATCACATGTCCCTAAGATGCCCTTCAATCTTTCTTCCGCTTCCAAATAGAAGGTTGTTTCTAAATCTTCCAATTCTAAAGATACAAGGCCAACATCCTATAGCATTGTTCCACAACTCCAACACACTAATGCGAAAATCTCCATATTTGAGTTGCTTCAAATATCTCCAGCTCATAGAGCTATTCTAGACAAAGCTTTTCTCAGATCCAATGTTCCTGATGACCTTGATTTAGACAGGTTCCAGACTATGGTTGGACATCTTACATCTCCACAATATATCTCCTTTTCAAAGGAAGATGAAAACTCCTTGAGTCACCCACATAATCAGCCTTTGCATATAGAAGTCTTGATCCAGAACCATAGAGTCAAACATGTGTTGATAGATGGAGGTGCTAGCCTAAACATTTGTTCTTACAGCTTGATCACACAATTGGGATTTTCAAAATTGGCTATTGATCCTAGAAAGAAAATAACTATCAAAGCCTATGATGAAAAAGAAAGATCTTCTAAAGGTACCATTGTCTTACCTATCAGAGAAGTTCTAGCTATCAGAGATACTGTATGTCAAGTTCTTGATCTACCTTTGGCTTACAACATTCTTCTAGGGAGACCATGGATACATGAGATGAAACCTATTCCTTCTACATTTCATCAATGCTTGAAATTTGCTTATGAAGGAGTAGAGGTCACTATTCCAGCAGACATATCCACCACTTGCAATACATTGAAGGAAAGTGCAGATAAGCTTGTACTTAATAACATAGAATCTCTCATTAAGTCCACAAAAGAAGCATCCACATCTAAAATGGAAGATCTTGCAAAAGAGGTTAATATCAAAGAAAATAGTATGGGGGAATATACTATAGAGCCAATCTTATCTTTAACGTCTCTCCCTATTTCACCTAAGTCTTATGGGCAATCATTGAAATAGTCCAAACTAGAATCTAAAGAACCCCTTGAGGTATATAAGAAGAATTTTGTAGCAGAACAAGTCTCGAAGCAAGAATTTGAAGAGGATGAAGCTATGCTCACATGGCTTTACAAAGATGAACCTGAATCCCAAGTCATCCAAACTTGTGATTCTATAGTATCCAAAGATTCTTCTAAGTCATATGGCCCAAGAGATAAATTAATAGCTAAGATGGGATATTTAGGTAAAGGACCTCTAGGAGTCACAGGAAAAGGTCTTGAGGCACCTCTTCCACATACTGGTAGAGAAAATAAAGACAAGGTTGGCTTAGGATTTAAAAAGAAACCCTTTCACCTCAAAGGTAATTATTCCCATATCATAGAGCAGATCGCACTAGGAGAACCTCTTCTTAAGAAAGAAGAAACGTAACCATTAGATAGTGATTCAGACAGCTCAGAACTCATCCTCTATGAAAAATTTCCTAAAGAGATCAAAGACCTTCTTGATGATAAAGATGATCCTATCAAAAGAATTAATGTAGTAGAAACACAAGAACCTACTATCAATCAAGAGATAGTTGCAACACAAGAACTAGCTAATCTCGAAAACAATCAAGAAGAGGAAGGTGGTAGTCATTCTGAGATAGATTCTCATGAGTATGAATTCAAATTAGAATCTGAGGGTAACCCTTCTTGGGGTATTCACCCTGACTTTACTCATGTTCTAAGATTTCCTAGAGATCCTGAATCAGAAGATGAATCTAATGACTATGAATGGGGAGTCATTCCAGAACTAGATGAGCTTATCACCAACAAACATGTTGATGTTATTCACCAATATGCACCTCAACCCAATGTAAGTCTAGGGTGAAATGATGAACCTATCGAGTCAAATCCACCTATGGCCGAATTGGACTCCCATAATGACATTGAGCCTATTCATGAATTGAATGTCTTAAGTTGTAATATCACCTTTGAACTCAAGCATCGGGTTAGGACCAATGATGACATATCCATATCCGTAAACACTATCTCCCAATCTTTCCCCTCTTTGACTATCCAATATCCAGAACTTATTGATCAAACCTCCACAAATCCGAGCCATGGTATTTATACCTTCCCAAATGAATATGCCCTTGCTTGCTACCTCAATGCAGTTGAGCCTATGAGTACTTCCATTAGTGAACCAAGCATTAGCATGACGGAGTTAGACATCAAGTATCTTAGTAAAAAAAAAAAGAATAAAAAGGAAAAGAAAAAGAGTTCTGAGGGTAAAAACCACTTTGTGGCAGTCTCAGAACCTACAAAAGTAAAAATAAAAGATGTATCTGAAGGTGAAAACCTCTCTAAGGCACCTAAGGATGAGATATTTGATGTCCTTCCGAGTCATTTACAAGACATATCTCCAGTTCTAATTGAGCCCAATCAATCTATCAATTTGGGAACAATAGAAGAACCACAGTTGATTCATGTAGCACAATCTTTATCAGAAGAAGAGAAGCAAAAATTTACAACATTCCTAACAAAGAAGAAGATCAACTTTGCATGGAAATATTCAGATATACCAAGATTGGATCCTAATCTTATAATGCATCATTTATCTATAGCTCCAAATGTCAAACCTGTTAAAAAAAAGTTGAGAAAGATGCATCCTCATGTTGCACTCTTGGTAAAAGCTGAATTAGAGAACCTCCTGAAAGCTGAATTCATCCAAGTTATTGACTATGCAGAGTGGATCTCTAATATTGTACTTGTTTCAAAACCAGATAAATCAATTAGAGTGTGCACAGACTTTAGAGATGTAAATAAAGCATGCCCTAAGGATGATTTTCCACTACCTAACATTGATATGATAGTGGACATGACTTTGGGTTTTGAGATGTACTCTTTAATGGATGGTTTTTCTAGATATAACCAAATAAAAATTGCCCCAGAGGATCAAGAGAAAACTACATGGGGCACCTTCTGTTGGAATGTCATGCCATTTGGGCTTAAAAATGTTGGTGCTACATATCAAAGAGCCATGACATCTATTTTTCATGACATGATGCATAGGACTATGGAGATTATGTTGATGATACTTTGGAAAAATATATGCTTAGGTCTGCACATCTAGATGACTTGAGCAAGATACTAGATAGAATGGAGAAATTTAGTCTCAGACTAAATCCTAAGTGTGCTTTTGGTGTCACTTCTAGAAAGCTCTTAGGATACATAGTCTCAAAAAAGGGTATTGAAGTTGATCCAGCTAAAGTAAAGGCTATAATAGAAATGCAACCTCCAAAGAATATTAGTCAAATGAGGACATTGTAAGGAAGAGTTCAATCTATCAAAAGATTTATATCACAGCTAGCAGACATCTCACAACTTTTTACAAAAACATTACATAAAGGTGTGACCTTTGCATGGAATGAAGAATGTGAGAAAAAAATTGACCATATCAAACAATATCTATCAAATCCTCCTATTTTGATGCCTCCTATTCATGGGAAGCCATTGATCTTATATGTCTCCACAACAGATACATCACTAGGGGCATTGCTAGCACAACATGATGAGAACAAAAAGGAAAGAGTTATATACTATATCAGTAGGACATTGGTTTCATATGAGAAGAACTATTCAATGATTGAGAAAGCTTGTCTAGCTGTGATCTTTGCATCACAGAAACTGAGACACTACATGTTAGCTCATACCACACAATTGGTAGCTAAAATTGATCCACTCAAGTACCTACTAAGCAAAGCTGCCCTCACAGGTAGATTAGCTAAATGGGTTATGCTCTTAAGTGAATTTGACATTGAATATGTGGAAAGAAAAGCTATCAAAGGATAGGTTATTGTTGATCAATTAGCAGATGCACCTCTGATTGATAATACACCAATGCAAATGGAATTTCCAAATTCCTCTATCATGACTCTTTCTTCTAGAGAATGGCAGTTATTCTTTGATGGCTCCTATACACAAAATGGATCAAGAGTAGGCATATTGTTCATAACTCCTCAAGGATACTCAATCCCAAAAGCATTCAGATTAAAGTTCCCTTGCACAAACAATATTGCAGAATATGAAGCCCTTTTGAATGGTATGAAAATAGCGATTGAATGGAGAGTAAGAGAACTACACATTCATGGAGACTCACAACTTGTCATCCATCAAGTCAATGATGTGTACCAAACTAAAGATGAAAATCTCATTCCTTACAAGAGAATGGTAGATGATCTTAAGAAATACTTCATATCTATCACATTTGAGCAAATTCCTAGAACAGAGAACAAGGCTGTCGATGCAATAAAAAAACTATCTACTTTATTACAATAGCCTGAACATGAGCTATGCTACGAGTTCTTGGTGGAAGCACTATCTTTTCCTGCATATGACTCCCCTGAAACCCACATGATTTGTACCATTGTAGGTCATGATTCATCTAGATACAAAAACTTATTTTCCTATCTCCAAGACCAAATCATTCCCGATACCTTCAACCGCCATGAAAAGAGATACCTTATCCATAATGCCTCCCAATATGTCATCATTGGTCATGATCTATACAAATGAGGTCTAGATGGTACACTGCTTAGATGTTTAGAGCGGGAAGAGTCTCAACGTGCATTAGAGGAAGTCCATGATGGTATTTGTGGGTCACACTTGAATGGTTTAACACTAGCTCAAAAACTTATTAGGGCTAGGTACTATTGGCCTAAAATGGAGAAAGAGTCTATCAAGTTTGCTAAGAATTGTCAAAAATGCCAAGTGCATGGCAACTTAATTCATGCTCCAGGGAGAGACCTAATTCCCTTTACTACACAATGGCCTTTTCACCAATGGGCATTTGATCTTATAGGAGTTATACATCCTCATTCTTCTAATGGACATACCCATATAATCACAACTACAGATTATTTTACAAAATGGGTAGAAGCAGTCCCTTTGACACAAGCAACTGGAAAGAAAATATCTATGTTCATATTGAACTATATTATATGCAGATATGGGATACCTCATTCCATAATCACAGATAATAGTGGACAATTCAAGAACAAAGACCTAGATGATCTATGTGCCAAATTCAAGATCACACAACATTGGTCTTCTATCTACTATCCTCAATGGAATGGACAAGTAGAGGCTTCTAATAAGAATTTATTGAAAATCTTGCATCGTATAGTTAATAAAACAGGAAGAGACTGGCATCTCATGATCAATCCAGCTCTCTGGGCCTATAGAACAAGTATCATAACACCTACTGGGGCTACACCTTTCACTTTAGTTTATGGGTCTAAAGCAGTACTACCTATTGAGGTTGAAATCCCATCACTAAGAATTAGAATGCATGATCTAGTAACTGATGATGACTATAGAGTGTCTAGGTTGCAAGAACTTGAACTACTAGATGAGTGCAGACAAGCAGCATATGATCATCTCAGAGTATATCAGAAAAGAATGTCTAGAGGCTACAACAAGAAAGTCAGACATAGAGAATTTCAGGGGAAAATCCTAAAAATTAATCACATCGAGAACGCAAGGGGAATTTTGAACCCAACTAGCTAGGTCCCTTTGTAATCATTGCTACTTTTGGCTCTAGTGCCTATCAACTCTCAACGACTGAAGGAGAACAGCTCTGAGAACCAATCAATGTTCTCCATCTAAAGAAATTCTATGCCTAAGGCATTCAGTCTATGGTAAACTATCCTAAAAATTGGAAAAAGTCCTGAAAAAAATAAACATCTTGGTGAAAACCTAGCAATAGGCACCTTGATGATTCACAAAAAAATCAAAAATATCAAAAGTACAAAAAAAATTGAAAAAATGAAAAATACAAAAAAATGAGAAAAAGAAAAAGTGCCTTGGTGAAAACCTGGAAACAGGCGCCTTGGTAGCAAAAATAGAATCTCTGCCAAGATGGTGAAAACCCGACAAACGGGTGCAACTTGTTTCAAAATGCTCCATCTATCAGCACAATCTTGGTCTTTACCAACTTTCAGTCTTGCTTTAGTTTGTACATATCTCCTGATTTGTTTCTGCATTCCTATTTTCAATAAGTCGATTTGTACATCAATCAACTCAAGCGTTTGTATCCTATCAATGATCAAACTTGGGGGCAATCAAAGTCATATCCTATGGCCTCCAATGTATCTTTGACATATCATATCCAATCAGAGTCCTTTGAAGCTTCATCCAAGTCAGTCAGTCAGTCTCCTCTCCAGAAAGGATTTTGAATCTACAACAATGCAATCAAACACAAACTGAAAACAATCTATGCTTTTTACATGCTTTTATCTCCTTGTATGCTTACTGATTCGCATTGATATTTTTTCATATTGTGTCCCTTCGAGCTCTTCAATGATGTCCTTTACAGGATTTAGAGAGTGATGACTAGGTGCATAATCTTTTCTTTGTTTTCTTCTTGTATGTGAAAATCTAACAACTTTGGAAATTCTGGATTGAAATGGTGTCCGACTGTAAAAGCCTCTATCTTGAATTGGATGGCCATGCGTACCTCAACCATTGATACCTGAAAGATTCAAAGAAGTTTGATCTAACTATTTTTTTTTTTTGAGTGAGTTCTTTCTCCTATTGTGAAATGTGATCTTGCCTAAGGAGGTGAACGATAAAGGGTCACTATGGGTAATTCACACTGGATTTTGAATGATCTCTTGATTGTTTGATGTGTTTTTAATGCAAGGCATATTCAGGTCATCACGACATTTATGTTTTGATGCTTATACCAATTGCTATATCAAAATGGACATGATATTCAGGTCATCCTAGCGTTTATGCCTTGGTGCTTATATCTAATCTGACATTCCAAAAACAAAATCAATATTCATATATCCATGGTTGCCTAAGTAGTGGGTGTTGTATTGATTCTTGCACATGCAAATCAATATTCATGTCTATGGTTTCATAACCAGTGGGCATTGTATTGATTTATCCAGTTACCTAAAAATTCAATGATGAGAATAATCGACACATGATTAGTGACTAGGTCCTAGGTCTTAGGTTACATTTCATATTACTTGTTTCTTTGCATTTTGCATGTTTGCATGATCTCACAATGGCTAAATGAACTTCAATGCTTAAACAATTCTTCAAATGTCTCTTCAAATCTAACAAGAGCTGAATCTCACATGAAGGTTCCTCTAACAAAACAACAATTAGAACCCCTTTTCTATTCTCAACTACTTGCATAATTGACCTTCATTCATCACAGAAATCTAGAATTCAACTTAACTGATTATCTTACATCAAACTATCAAAATTTCAACTTGGTCAACCATGGTCAACTCATGGTCAAACCTAGTCAAACATGGTCTCCAAGACCTCCCAACAATGCAGAATGTGTTCTCGAACATGTTTAACCACTTTTCAAATCAATTAACATTCTTCTGAACCATATAACGCTGACTTTTCTTGTCAAATTTCAATTTTAATCCCGAAGGGGGCATGGTATTGCATATCATTCAAAGTCTGTAATCATATCTTTATTGAAATCATATCTTTATGGCAATCATATCTTTCCTTAGTAATCAGGACAACAACCACGTCTAGTTGCTGATTCATCAAAAGACCTCATCGCTCAGGGCAAATCAATCATCACTCGGGGCATATCAGATTCATTGAGATCCATATCAATCTGGTATTCTCTTAATCTTGTAAATTGTATCAATTTTTGTAACTATCGGTTCAATTGTGTTATTTTCTTGGTTCTTCGGTAACTGAAGGGTTCAGATGTGATACCAATGTGATTCAATATAAGGACAATTGGGTCTGGAATTGGCCACTCACTTCTTTGCAATCATAAGGTTCAGAATTAGGCATTTTGACACTTTTTCACAATCATCGGTTCATTTGCTATTATAGTTAACATTATCTTTGATCATTCAGGACCTATCATCTTCATATCAAATCTTTCAATCAGCTTCTATCTCATATCAATTTCAATATCAAACATCAGTTTCAATATCATACACAGACTATCTTTGAAACACTGCGCTTCGCACAGTAATTCAAAGAGGGGCAAAATGTAATACCCCAAAAATGGGCTATAGGTTCATTAATCTCATATATCGACATATCAAATGAAATCGACATCGAAGTCCTAACCAAAGGCACATCAGCACATCATCGAATCCTAATTGATTATCATAAATTCTGCATCGGAGAATATTCCTAGCAATATTCCTATTTTATCATAATTATCTTTAATTTAATGATTATTTGGCGATAAATCTAATTTATCCTAAAGTTTGATTAATTGAATATTCTTAATATTTAATTAATTAGATTTAATACTGCCACTTAATTATTTAATTGAATTTAATTATATTTATTCCTAATTATTATTATTTAAATTTGACAATAAATCCAAAATCCTATGATTAATTAATTAAATTTTTATTTAATTAATTAAAGCAAGTTGTCAATTTTTAATAATATTGTTTTTTGAAAAATAGTTGATTAACCCATAAATCAATTGTTTTATTTTTCAAAATCAGTTAAGTTGGAAATAAATCACTTTATTATTAAATTAATTCATAAATAAAACATGCACAATCAGAAAAGCAGACAACTATCAATTATCAATTAAATCTAAACTCTATTTTGAGTTAGACTCTACTTTTGCATGTTTTTGTGAGTTAAATATCTTTTATTTAAAAATAACTCAAAAATCAACTTGAGTTATTTGAGTGATTTATGGTTTTTTTTCCATGCACCTCCAAAGACCTGGATTTCTATAAATTGAGGCCTCAGCTCATCTCAAATCATCTCATAATTGTGCAAACTTACACTGGCGAATTGGTGTCTGAAGAATTGAAGCTTCTTTTGCAAATCAAACAACTTTGTGAGATCATTCATATTTTAGCATATCATATTAGAATTTCATTTCTAGATTGCATATCATATCAAGTTTTCATATAGAATAGTTTCATATCATTTTTCATCATAATTGGATAGAAAATCTAAAAAAAAAGAGATTAATTTGCATTCATTCCATATCTATATTTTCTATTCAAATCCTTCATTTAGGTGTCGTCAAGGTCACTAATCTCAGTCCAATTTGAGAATACATACTCACATCTACTAGAAGGCAGTAAATCGCCTGGTTAGTTTAGTTTTTCATTTATTGCATGATTTCGATTTCAACTAACCTCTAATGTTTTACTAAAGTGTTGTGTCTACAGATCAGGGAAAAAATTCACACACACAATATGTATGTGTCATTTTGTATCATTGTGTGATTATAATTGCATCCACTCTCTGAGTTGTGTTTTTTTCCCTTTACATTTCATGTCGTGCAAGTCTATTCCGATAAAAAAATGTCAGTGCCCTCGTTGAAGTACAATGTTTTTTTAAAGCAGTGGCTACCAAAAATGTCATCAGAAGCAATAGAGAGATTTGCTTGTTTTCTGAGAAAATAATTTTTGTGCCCTACAATGTAATGAATAACATGAATTTCTTGCAATGACATAAACACAAACAATTTTCTTGTTGTGATGATATCTTTTCTGCAATTGTCTACTTAGCATTACAGATATGAGGGGACATCTTTTTTGCAATTTTCTTGTTGTGGTGATATCTATTCTGCAATTTTCTTAATCGGTGCTTCTTCGTTGAGTTACTGTGATCATCATATGAGCTGAAATTGTCAACTTAAGGTTTCTAAGGTGCATCTTCTTCATTAGAAGATCATTCTGTTGATGTCAATCTTTAAAAGAGCTGCAATATTATGAATAATGGAATTACTCTTACCAAGCCTATTTTCCTGGATAGAATTTGCTAGAATTTTTCCTCTGAATAGATATTTGAAAAGTATCTATTTCATTTCCCATTTTTTGTTATCCAAATGATTAGATCTTTGTCAATATTTGCATTTATTTCCGATTTGCAAAATACTTGAAATGTGAAAACAAGAACCAAAGAGAAATTTAAATGAAAGATGCAATCCTTGTTTGGTATAACAAGCGTTACACAATGCTAAAATCAGGAAACTTCATTAAAGAAAAAAATTAAAAAGCTTTCCTACAAAAACAATAAATTTGTAACTAAACTACAAATATTGTAACTCTAGGCCATTTCAGTAAAAATTCTGAACACTATTGTTCTCTATTACTGGGAAAAAAAAAACTATCGTCTAAGATGACAAATCCATCTTATTTTGAGTGCATTTATTTAGAAACACTGTGTTCTATTCAATTTTCTTTACCAGATTATAGGTAGAAAACTTTGTTTCCACATTGAGATAAATGTTTTAAAAATGAGAACTATTTTATACAACTCCATCTTATCTAACCTTATTCTTCTAGTTTAACTAATAATATTGCATAAATATCAAAAACAAATAATATTGCATAGTTGCAATCAATCATATCTTTCGAGAGAGCAAATCCAGCTTATTTAGGGTGAGAAAAAACCTCTGTTTTATTCACTTCTCTTTAAAAAATTATAGATAAAACACATTGTTTCCATAAAAATATTTAAAAAAGAGAACCAGTGAATATAAGCCTATCTCAGCTGACCATACCCATCCAGTTCAAAACCTAATGTCATAGTTGTACAATATGGAATTCCAACCAAAAAAAGGACTTATATGGAGCTTATCTGGAATACCTTAAGTACAGGTTTTTTTTTTGTATTGAAGAAGATTTGAACTCAACATCTTTTAGATTCCTACTACAAGACTTCACCACTAAACCAGACACCCCTTGGCATTCACAACCCTGTACCTCAAGTTAAGGGTTGTGAATTCCAACCAAAAGAAAAAGGACTTATATGGAGCTTATCTACTGCATGCAGGGCCACTCTATAGCCTCTAACGATATAGAAAAAACACAAACAATCGATTACACTAGAGCCTCTAAGGATAAACTTGCACAAGCGCCATGAATAGTGCAAATAGTGGTGGCAATAACAAACCATTTCTATCCTATAAATTTTGAAGTATGGAACTAACTTAAGCTTATTATTAATGAAAGATATTAAGTTATTCTATCAAACTGATGCATTTTTAGGAGTAGTTTGAGACAACAATATTAATCACCTACAAAGTAAGTGATAGACCTAGGCCAATTTACCTAAGGCATTTTTGTAATGATTTGCAAAAATAGGAAGAATATTGTACAATTAGCTACAAGAAGAGATAATTTATACATATGTGAATAAGAATCTAAAATTAACTTAGAAACCCATTATTAACTAGATAAAAGTTAATCATGCAGAAAGATAGACCTAAGCCAATTACTAAGGCATTGTTGCAATGGCTTTGCAAAAACATGAAGAATATTGCAGAGCAGAAATTATGCTATTAGTTACAAGAAGAGGTAAATTATACAAATGTGAAAAGATGAATCTAATTGACTTAGAAACTTGTGATTAACTACATTAAATTTAATCCTCTACAGAGTAAGATAGTTCTAAGCCAATTTACCTTAAGGCCTTGTTGTAATGGATTTGAAAATAGAAAGAATATACAATAATTACTAATTATACTATTAGCTACAAATAGAGATATTTTATACATATGTGAAAAGAAAAATCTAAGACTGACTTGGAAACCCATGATTAACTAGATTAAAGATAATATTGATTTAAACACCCATGATTAACTAGATTGACAAAAATGCAACAACATAAGTATGATACTGAAAACAATATCTTTAAGTGCACTTGCCTGTTAGGGTTGCAATTAGGCTTTGTGAAAATAGACTGCTCCAAATATCATACTTATTGTTAAAGTCCAAGCTAGTTGTCAACTCACTCTATAAATGGATTTATCCTAACTATTGTTGATGTCAGTTTTGTACCACTACATAACATATAACAATTGAATACTTGATATAGAATACCAAACACTCAATCCTCTCTTGAAAAGTATATACTTATGAAGAACATGAGAAAACTCCAAGGTTCCTTACACCTGTGGATACTAACTCGGTTATATTAATGTGATTAGCTGGTAATCACTTAGGCAGGCTTACATTGTTCATTCGAGGATATCAAACTCTTGCTATGATGATGATAGGATCTAGCTTTGCAATGTATACTCAAATTTATATCACTTCCAACTTTGCTCTTCAAAACTATAACTACTAAACTACTTGCTTCTTTATTGCTACTCCTATGGAATGTAAAGATTGGCAAATGGACGGGAATCAACCTAATGAAAGCTTGCCAGTGGTAGTACCTCCATAGATGCAATGATTCAAGGGGACTGAGACTAGATTACCACACAAGGCTCCTTAACAAGCCGCTAAGATGCTAGTGGCCTAGTATATAGATCCCTATCAAACATTTACCAATATCACCATACAACTAGCCATCTTCTTCTATCCTTTAACAATTTTCTTGAAATGAAATCTACTTTAACAACTCAATAAAATCTAACTTTAACTATTGGAAGTAGAAACCATGCAATAACACCATGTGTTCTTAATCACCATGCAAGACACAACAATGACAAGAGAAGCAATTTTGGTATTATATTAGCAACAATTTTCTTCAACCCTTTACAAATGAGAGTACTTGGCATTATATAGAGGCTCAAAATTACAACTAACGGTAGAGATTAAGAGGCAAAATCAATGATCCAGATTAAATCCTAGAAACCCTAATTAGGGTTGCCACCCCATTGGCCAATGAGATGATGCCACCTCATCAATGGACCAATGAAAAAAAAGGAAAAGTGGCAACCAATGAGAAGGCACCAAAATGGTAGCCAATCAAAATCAGACACCTATCCTACCCAAGAAGAAAGGAGAATTTGCCACTTGGGCTTACATCAAATGATCTTCTAATACAATTCTATCATTTTCTTTCATCTTTTTAGCATAAGCAATGAATTTGGCTTACATGGTGTTGACTTCTTCCATGGGAGGGAAAGGTGTATGCTTCATCCTAAGCTCAGCTATGTTCATCATGTTCTTTGCTACTTGCAGTGTCTTCTCACTCTCCGTCTCATCATCTCTTGCAAACTCGATAAGGGCCTTGAGAGAGGCAAGGATGCCCAACTATTTCTGTCTGGTGATAAAATTCTCCAACTCATCCAATCTCAATCCAAACTCTGTCTCATTAAAAATCTCCTCTTTGATTCCTTCAAAATCAAGTGCAATCCTTGCATCACTCAACATTTTTGAAATGAAAGTGTCAATGCTTAGACTGTATTGTGAAATCTCATCCCACATCTCTTCGAGTACCCTCGATCTGGCAGTCAAGGTAACATACCAAGACTCAATAATATTCTTTCCTCCTTCATTGACCAACTTGGCCTTGACCAAAGATCCCTCTGATAACTTTATGGCCACCTATAGCCTGGGAATGGCTAAGTCACGGATTGGAAGGAAATCCTTCCACTCCCCTTCAAATGCTCTGAATTTGTCCCTAAGAGACACAAATGACCTGAATGTCATGATAAAGGTAGGCAAGAACCTTCACCCTTCTTGAATTGTATTACTGATCCAATTTTTAGTTTCTTGCTCTCGAGCTAATATCTCTTCCAGATTGCTCCCACTATTTTGTGGAAGGGCTGCCTGATGAAACTGTTGGATAGGTTGACATACACCATGATAGCTATCTCTCCAATACTCATTTTTGTTTTCCAACTTCATAATCTTTCATTTTCCTTTCTCAGCCTTTCTCTGATTGAAGCTATGCCTTCTTGGAACCTCCACACACTCCATGTCATATGTGATTCTTCCCATGTCATGCTCTACTATCTCATAATCCTCGGCCACAATCTTGTCTACTGCCTTGCTAACCTTTGGTACAACAATCTGAACCTTTCAGTGACCATCCTCATCGTTCTTGATACCTTTGCCACTGTTCTTGCAATTTGTTTCTATTCGACATCATCTTCATTTTCCACTAACCCTTGAATATCCTCAACTGTCCGGATGGCCACAACTTTTCCCCTTGGCATAAGCATTTGTCTCAACCATAGCGGTGAAAAGCATCTCCCCAAATCTAGATTTGGTTCAACTAGCACCACATCACCAACGACCTTAGGCACTTGGCTTCCTTCCTCAGCTGATAGAGCCTCAATGTCAACTAGCTTATTTCCTTCATCACTAACTATCATATCCTCCTCAACTTGGTTCTCCGAGAGAGGAGAGTACCATGTACTGTTACTATAACCACTTGATTCTAAACTAGAGCTCACCTCTACTGCTGCCCTTTGCTTGCTTGTACCAACCTCTTGGCTCCTAGCCTCAACTATGCTCTCTCTTGATGGTACTTTACTTTGTTTCTTTGTTGAAGGCTCTTGATTTTCTCTATCTTTCTCAACCTCCAAGCTCCTTTTCTTACTCTTAACTGCTTGCTACTACTGGCTACTACCCCCACCTTGCTATCCAACTGACTTCGCTAAAATCTCCTCCTCTGGTTTCATCTTCTCATAGATAAGGTATACCTTCTGACTTTGTAATTACCTGAACTACCTATTGTACCACCACTCAGTGTGTAGCTCAACTGTTCTTGTTACTGCATCTAAGGAAGGATCCTGAGGATCGTCCCAATCCACTGGATTCAACTCTGTTCCCTCTACTGTATTGCAATCTTCCCTTAGAACATCCTCATCCTCCTCTAGCTGATCCAGAATATCAATATTTCTCCATCTGATGGCCCTCACCATGACCACAAATAACCTTGAAAAAGCCAACTTCCTCACATGAAATTCATTCTACGCATTGGCCCAAAAATCCTCCAAACTAGGAATATGCTTGAATGGATCCCCATGAGATGCCTTGATTAGACCATTAGGATCGAATCCTTTCCTTGCCCTATACCATGCTAGATGATATTGTTCTAACTCTTTCTCCACAGCTACAAAGGTGACAGGATTGGGACAACTATGATTGCCTATCATGAGTGAGAAGGTAACCCCTATCTCACCCTTGAGCTTCATCATTTTGTCATATTGCTCAAGTTGCCTAGCCAACTCCATCAAAACTATCCTATCGGGTGGGTACCTTGGAAGCCTCTTGGGAAAAGTCATGCATCCAGCCACTCTGATATAAGTGAATTGCAGAAATTGGATGAACCAACTCCCAAACTTCTTGACTTTTGTCTTTGCCTCTAGCGAAAGCCTCCTTGCGGGTGTCCCTTGCAATACCCTTACTGTCCTCATGGCAAAGGCATCATAAAATATCTTGTAGTCCTTGGTGTTGTGCAAATAAAGTTATGGATAGCACTCATGCACCAAGCATTGTTTGGGCCCATTGCCAATCACCCCTCTAGCCTTAAGTCCAGGATGTTCATATAGTCTTACAACTAAATAGAAAAGGTAGGACCCCATATAGAATTGTTTCTGATTTTGAACTTTCCTAAGTTGCAACTCTAAATTTTCACTTATAATTCTAGCCCAATCAAACTTTCTTTTTCCATTTTCAATTCCTTCAATAAAATAGTACATCCAAGTTTCAAACTACATACCTTGAGTGGAGCCCGTGACTCAGTTGATAAGCACAATAAGGTCGCCATACTCTGATTTGAAATCTGACCTGGTGAGCGTCGATGACTTGGTGACTCCCTTCTTGCCTTCCTGCAACCAATTCTACTTTAGTAGAGCGAGGTAGGCATCTTGACTATCTTGAAAGAACCTGGTGGTTTGATCCATCAACATTACTATCATGCCCTTCTACTTGGGTATATTGAACACTTCCTCTACCACCTACCCACTAATGTTAGCCAACACCCTCTCTTCTTCATCAAAGATGATGGACTTGGTCACAATATCTAGCCGAGATGCACACTCCATCACCAACTCCAAACAAGGCAAGGTAGGAGGGAAGGCAACAACTTGCAAAATTCCACACTTGTAGATCCTCTTTGCCATAGAGGACTGGCCCCCTTTCAACCTATCTCTCAACTGTATCATATCTATGGTGTTGATGTTGGTGTCACCGACTTGCTTCAATTTTGAGAAGAAGGTGGTCTTGGGCATCATGTCTTCCCTATCTTTCTTGGTATTCATTCCCTTTGGGTTCTTTCTTGCACTAGCATCCACCATCCTAACACTTATTTCTGCCCCTTATTTCTATAGTGAGGTGGGACTACTCTTATCTCTACCCCTCTAATCCTAAGGATGGACTAGCATATTTCTACCTCACCAATGCCTATCACACTACACTCATCTCTGCCTCTCTGCCTAGGGATGGGACTACCACTTATTTCTATCTCTTTGAAAACTTATGAGATGGACTACACTTATATCTCCAAACTTTGTTCCTAGGGGTGGGACTACCACTTATATCTCCTTTCTCAAAATCCTAAATGGAAACTACACTTATATCTCCCAACTTCAAGCCCTAGATGAGATGATGAAGTGATGGATGGATGATGCAAGCAAGAAAATAGTAAAAATGTACCAAGCAAGAGCAAGGAGAAAATCTGCCTTTTAGACTAGCCTTCACCCTTGAGCATGAAGATCATCTTCTACACCAAACTATCAACACCAAAGAAGAAAGAAACAATAAGAATATGAACATTCCACTCACCAATTTTGCAAGTCTTTCTCCCTCAAATTGGTAGGCCCTTGACAAATCTGCAAGCCTGGGCACAATTTCGCCCTTCCTCCACCTTAGCCAATAGCAGGTCCTCTTTATTATTAGCATGCCCTCTTGACAAACTATGGTCTCTCCTATCAAACAACAGCCTCTCCTCTATAGCAGGTCTGCTACAAATTTCTATGGTCTCCAATCAAAGTCGTTGTTTCCTTAAACAATTTCTCTGCTCCTCTATATGCTCATAATTTTCTGCTCCTTCCTTAGGCCATTTTCGCTGCCTCTTCCAAATAGTAGGTCCCAACACTTATGTTGGCCTAAACAAATTTGTTCCTCCTTCAATCAATGTCGCACCTCCAAATTTTGCCCTTGACTATGTAATTTCACACCTAGGGCATGAAGTTCTCAGCCCTCTTTGTAAAATTTTGTAACTCCTCACCAAAGTCGCAAGTCTTCCATGGCAAAAATTACTGCACTTTAATCACTATCGTTGTCTCCTTTGATCACTATCATAGGCTCTTGTAAAGTTCACTCCTCAATGCTTTGATAGTATTCGATGCCTTATAAATCAAAGTCGCTGGTCTCCCTCACAAAATTTGTTGGCTTCTACCAATTCACAACTCCTTGATAGTTCACTGCTTTGATAGATAGGAAGATATGGTGAGGAAGAGGAGGGGAGGAGTGCCCCTTTATAAAAAGTTTAGTCTCCAAACAAGGGGCCAACCTGACCAAAAAGAACACAAAATTTATAATTAAATGCCATTAAAGGGGGCCAACCTACTACATAAAATAAATTTGCATTAAATGCCACATTAAATTTTAAACTCAGACCAACATTTCGAATTACTTGGCCTAGACTGGCCACACGCTATGATAAAAGGGCCCTATTTTTCAATTTTAGTGGTCATATTTTAAGATTTAATGCAGATTTCAAACTTATTAGCCCAAATTTTATGTTTATATTGCTCAATTTATTTTTATTGCATAGATTTTCACATTTTAAAGCTCAATTTCCAAATTTTGATGCCCAGATTTTAGATAAATGGCCAGATTTTAAATTGTTTGGTCCAGATTTTTGACATTAAGAAAGGTGAAAGGGATAACTTAGTCTCAAATCTCCATTTAGAAAATCAATTCATTTTTGGTCATTTGATCCATTTATTTAAATTTCCATTTCAACATCCAAAATTTTGCAAGATTTCCAAAAAACCAAACTCACAACCAAATTTGAAAAGGAAAGCCAAACACTTCAATTTCAATAATTTTCAAAATATCATCCATCTAAGTCCAAAAAATTCACTAAGGCCTTCAGATATTGGGATCTAGAAAAAAAAAATGCCAAGGTTTTCCCAAAAAATGGGGGTCCCCAAATTCTTTTGGGCGATGATGTGAAACCTCGCAACATCTGGCAACTCCACTGGTGAAATGTTCCTGAACATTTCAAGAACAAAATAACTTAGAACAAAAATTTCAAGATGACTTATCCGAAAATCTACTTAAGGATAAGCACTCAACCCAGGACAGAACTCTCAAGTTGAACCTAAGCACCCTGACCTTAAGTTACTCACATGTGTGCAAATGATTCATTCCGCACTCAACAAGAACTTGATAATCTCTTAGATCCAGTAGACTTAGCTATTATAATATCCTTACTTCAAAAGCATCCTAGATAGAGCCCCACTACCAATCAGGCATCCATAGCCCTGACGGAGTTATCATTGTGGCACCACAATCATGGTTCTACCTTTAGTGACTACTTAGTAGCACCGGTAGAGATGATTGCACGCCCTTTAAAGCCAATTTTCATCTTTATTTTCACTTTGATATTGCCTTTCATCTTGCACTTATTTTCATTTTTTGCGCCTTTCATTCTTCTTTTTTTGATATTTCTTTCTTTTCTCTTTTCAATCTTTTGTTTGGCTTGCAGGCAATGAAGTTGGAAGACCACAGTGGTGCTGAAGTAGGTGTATGATTTTCACTAAGTCCAACTTCACTTCAAAACACCAAGAACTCAGAGCAATTAAGTGTGAGTATAATGTTGTAACCATGTCAAAGGTAACTCAAGAACCTCTATCGAGCCTGACCCAAATTTAGTACAAGTCCTACCATAGACTATCGGCTAAGCACACCCTAAAATCTCTGAACCTTGTCAAAAATATTCAAGAAATGAACAAGACAGACTCCTATTTTGTCACCAAAAGTGTAAGATCTACACACCTCACCCACGAGTGATAACCTAGACCCCCTTTTACACTGCAAAGCTCCAAAACCAAAACTTCTCTCCAATTGAGAGAAGCTAAAAGATCCCAAGTCAACTGACTTGGTGCAAATTAACCACTGAGCTCCCTCACAACACCTAAACTAAACAACTGAAGGAAACCTACTTTAACTAACTGGAAGGAAACTACTCTAACCCTTGGGCCAAATGGTCCAAGACAAACTCTACTCTAAGAACAAAAAATGAACTACCTACTAATTGAAAGCAAACTAAACTATTATGTACAAAAAGGGCTCCGGGTGAAGTCCTAGGCTTGGAAATAATGCTTGAGTAATTTCCCGTTGACAGGCAACAAGACATCCCTACCAATGAGTGTCTTAAGCCTAAATGCATTATCCCCAACAATTTTCGCAATCTAAAAAGGACCTTTCCATAGTTTGTCAATTTTGTCATGTTGTCCTTTCCTCTCATGGGCTTTATCCCAATATAAGACCAAGTCAAAGATCCTGAAGGCCTTGTTTTGTGTTCTCCTGTCAAACCAACATTTTACTACCCCTTGATGTTTGGCAAATTTTTCTAGGGCTTCATCTCTTCTTTCATCTAACTGCATCAGTTGAGCCAACCTGACTTGGACTCTGTCTTCATTCTCATCATAGTAGTCTTGTATGAACCTCAAAGTTGGGATTTTCAATTGAATGGGAAACATAGGGTCTTGTCCATAAACCAGATGCTAAGGAGTAATTCCTATGGACTCTTTAACTCTTGTTCTATTTTCCCACAGAGCGTATCTCAGCTAAGTGTGCCAATCCCTTGGGTTCCTGTCTAGAAGTTTTCTGATCACAGTCAAAAGGTTCTTGTTTGTAGATTCAGCTAGGCCATTTCCCTGGGGATAGTATCCTGATGAAAATTTCAAAATGATCCCATGATCGAATGCCCAATTATGAAACTTCAAGGAAATGAAAGCAGAACCATTATCACATACAAAAGCAGAAGGACATCCAAACCTTGTAGTGATTCTTTCCTCTAAGAACTTAATAACAACCTCAGTAGTGCAATTCTTGAAAGCTTGAGCTTCTGACCACCAAGTACAATAGTCAGTCACAGTTAAAATATACCTGTGTTGCACTAAGGAAGGTGGATTAATGGGACCAATGAATTCAAGTCCCCACATCGCAAAAGGTCTCACCTCAGTAACCGGCTGTAAAGGCATTGCTGGGTTCCTCTCCCTCTTTGCCGAAGTCTGGAAAACATGACAAGTCTTCACATGCTCGTGAGTATCCTTGAACAAGGTTGGCCAATAGTATCCTGCTCTTAGTATCCAATGTGCTGTGGCCAAATTTGATCCATGTCTTGTTCCCCATTTATCATGAAAATGTTCCAAAATATTTCTAGCTTCATCTTTTCCAACACACCTGAAATATATTCCCTCATGATTCTGTTTATATAATACTGCTCCCTATAACATATACCTTTTACTCTTGAATTTTAATGCTCACTTCTATATTGGATTCAAATGTGAAGGACACTGATGATTTAGTAAATAATTGATTATGTCCTAGTACCATTCATCGGGAAGCACATCCTCCAACTCATAAACTTGATGTACAAGTCCAAGTCCCTCTAACGCCATGGTCTGTGCTAGATGTTGACCTCTGACCAACTTCATCAGTTGAATCTCTATGTTATATTCCTAGATAGTGGTGACCCACTTTCCTCTTCTCTCTCCAAGTTTGTTTTGCATTAAAAGGGTCTTTACTGCTATGTCAGGCACAATTGCAAGGACTTTGCTTCTCAAGATGTAATGCCTGAACTTCTTCATTGCCTTCACCAAGGCATAAGCTTGTTTTTCCACATTTGGATAATTCAATTCGGCCACTCTGAAAGGTGCACTCATGAATGCTATCGGATGCTCTTCACCTTCTTCATTCTTCTATGTTAAGATGGTAGTGCATACATGATCAGAGGTGAAAGAATATATATTGAATGGCCTCTCATAATCTGGACTCACTAAAAATGGTGCATTGACAATAGCTTGCTTTATCTCTTCAAATTCCTTCTTCGCTACTGGAGTCCAATCCATTTTTGCATCTTTCTTTAACATGTCGTTCATCGGCTTCACTATTTTTGCGAATGCAGATATGAACTTTCTTACGAAGTTGATCTTTCCAAAGAATGACTTGAGCTCTTTCTTGCTAGCTGGTAGGCCAAGTTTGAAAATTTCCTCCACTCTTTCTGGATCTATCATGATTCCCTTCTCTGAAATTACATGTCCTAGGAGTTTCCCTTTGGTCACTCCAAACATACATTTTTTCAGATTCAAAGAAACTCTAAACTTCCTACATCTCATGAAAACTTTCCTTAGTCCAAAATGTGATCCTCTCTATTTTTTGAAAATATCATGATATCATCCATGTAGATGATGATACACTTGTCTTTTAAGTCCTTAAAGGAATAATCCATGGCCCTTTGAAATGGTACACCTGTGATGATCAGGCCAAAAGGCATCCTCATGTATGCAAACGTTCCCCACTTCATGGTGAAAGCCATTTTTAGTCTGTCTTCTTCTTCTACTATAACTTAGTTATATCCTAAATACCCATCCATAAATGTCATCATTTGTGCTCCATTCACAACTTGTAAAACCTCATCTAGTGATGGCAATGGATAATTATCCTTTTCTGATGCTCTGTTCAAATTCCTAAAATCAACACATAGCCTTATTTCTCCATTTTTCTTTCTGACTGGGACAAGATTGGTGACCCATGTTGAATGCCTCACTGGGAAGATGATCTATACATTTAGCAACTTCTTCACCTCTTGGAAAATCAATGGTTCTAACAAAGGATTAACTGGCCTTTGCCACTGTCTGAATGGCTTACTTCCTTCCTTTAGTGGGATTGTATGTGTGATGATAGAAGGATCGTACGTTTTCAAATCTTCATATCCCCAAGCAATCACATCTGGGAATTCCCTCATCAAACCAAGTATATCAGCTCTCTCCTTGGGTGTGCAAACTTTCCCAATGTTGACTATTTTGGGACCATCCTCTATTCCTAGATTTACCTTTTTACACTCATCACCCCCTGTGGGTTGATATGGCACTTTTTTGAATTGGTCCATGTCGAATATTCTCTCTACCCCAATCATTCCCTTTGGAATAGTGTTTGTCTTTAAGTTCATAATTTCTTCTGGATTGATCTCCACTTCATCTACTTCTCCATCAATGATTTGTGTTGTGAAAACGTCTGAATTGGTCAAGAACTTGAGGACATGTCTATCATCTTCGAACACTTGGAAGTTCTTGACATTATCTGGCATAGATGGGACTGAAGCCAACTCAACTTTAAATTTCTTCAAGCCTTCCAATTTGATTGGTGCTAGTGAGATTACAACCTGTGCGAGGGCGTTAGCCACCTGGTTACTTGCTCTATAGTTAAAATTGATATTGAAGGCATCGAAGTCTTCTATCAGATCCCATACTCTATTCCTGTACCTTTTCAATCTCTTGTCATGGCAAGCAAACTTCTGCTTCACTTGCTCAGTTACCAAAGATGAATCTCCAAACACATGGAGTATCTTAGCACCCTTCTTTATAGCACACAACAAGCCTAGAATCAAAGCTTCATATTCTGCCATGTTGTTGGTGCATAGAAATTACAATCTATGTGCTGCCAAATATGTTGCCCCTGTCGGGCTAACTAACTCAAATCTGGCTCCAACCCCCTACTTAGTCTTAGAACCATCGAACCTTAGTGTCCATACTCCATCACTTTCCAAATGACCCTTTTGGGAATCCTTGGACTTTTCTGATTCATCATTCCTCCTCACTTCGATATTGGGTGGTGCAATTTGATTCTTTGTTTCACCCATCATACTACTTTTTGCTTCGTTAACTTGTGGAATCTCAACTTTTTGTTTTCCATGTCAATCATCTTGTTTCAACACCCTTGGGATTCTCTTCTCTACCTGCTCCAATGCAACCTTGCACAAGGAGCAAGATAATTCTAAATGGAAGGCATTGTGAACTCTGCACCAATTGGGCAATAATAAGTCTCTCACTAACATTCTGTTACCCAACTCTATACCTTGTTGTATAGCTCTAATCACAAAGTTTCTAAAATTTTTGAACTTGCCTTCACCTTCATTGAATGAAGTGTTAGGATCTGACTCAATTAGCATTTCCATGGATTCCTTTGCTTCACTCATGATATTTAGTGTCAACACTTCTTCTTTCCTAGGCCTATAGATGCCCATGCTTGTCTCTGCAAACAATACTTCATTTGGTTCCCCATTTTTAGTAATTGTCAATCTCAACCTTGGGGTGCTATCAATTTTGATTTGGTTGGAAATTCCTCTCCATGGGAGCCACATGTGAGAAAAGTCAATTGCCATGTATCCATTCAACCTTCTAGACCAATCCCTTCCTAGAATCAAACCATAGGAATCAGCCACATCCACCACTGAAATATCTACCATGTGCACCATCCTTGGATCATATGCCAATTACATGTGTATGTTATGTAGTTCACCTACCACTAGGACCTCAGTCTTGTCCAATTGGGTAACCTTCTTGTTTGATCCCAAAGGTGTGATTCCCAGCCTTCTACAAATAGCCAAGGGCATGACATTACTCAAAGCTCCTGAATCTATCAAACAATTATGAAGAAGCTTCCAAAATATTCTGATTGAGAGCAAGAATGGGGCTGGTTCATCTTTCCCTTGATAAAATAATACTGGTGTCTTGTGTACTTGCTTAGGCTTTGTCCCAAAATCTATTGGTTGAACTGCTTCCTCTACTTTCACTATTTCCTTATTCTTTACCGAATCTTGACTCTCTTGAGTCTATTATGCCATTGGCATTGATCCTTGAGCCACATAAACTCATTGAGGCTCTGGCTGTCTATTGAAATTACTGATGTCACCATATGCAACCTCTTGTGTAGAGTTTTCCATCTCACCATATGAAATTCCTTGAGATGAATTTGTTGTGTTCCCACATGGAACATCTTGGATCACATGTACTGAATTAGGAGGAGGTCTCCCTACTATAGGAGTTGCTTGAAATATTCTCTCCACTAGCCTACTATCTGTTGGAGCTTGATTATCAAGTGGCGACACCACATTTCCATTGTTCGGGCTAGTGTTCCATGTCCTCTTTTGATTAGACTAGTTGTTGTATCCTTGATCTTGTGATTGGTTACCACCTTGGTGATTGTTATTTTGATTGTTCCTCTGATAACCACCACCTTGGTTGTTTCTTTGATAATCTCTATCCTGATAATTCATTTGGTATCCACCCTCGTAATTATTCCTTTGATACCCTCCTTGATAATTTCCACCTTGATAATTATTTCCTTGATGACCTCCTTGATTGTTCCTCTGAGTGGCTTGGAGTTGATTGTTTTGATTTCTCAAATAAGTGACCTCCGTAGACAGCTTCTTGACTTGCTCAATCAATTCCTTTATTTCATCTTTCTCCTCTAGTGTTCTCAATGATGAACTTGCACCTTGCAGATAGACTGGCATTGGTGGTGGTGCTTGAGACAATGGAGGTCCTAGATGTACCACAAGTTGATTTGTAGGCACCTAGTATGTAAGTTGTGGAACTGGATTGTTCAGATATCAAACACTCAGGGGTTCCAATCCTTGTTGGCCTAACTGCTTCCCTATTTCAATTGCTTTAGCATAAGCTTCATTCAACATTGTAGGGGAGGGGTTCGCCATCCTTGTAAACATAGCCGTCTGACTGTCTAAGGCATTGTAGTATGCCTCCAAAGCACCCGCCTCCTAAATTGTGTAAGGGACTTGCAATCTTGTGTAAGCTTTGTGGAAACAATTGTTTAAGGAACTTATCGATTCTTTATCTTGTCTCCTGATATACACAAATAGCCTGTACAACTTCAATGGTGTAGTGGGCATGCTAAATTTTCCTATAAAAGCATCTCTGAGCTGAATCCATCCTATTATAGATGACACTAGCAGATTAACAAACCAATAATAAGGCTCTTCTGCCAATGAGTAAGGGAAAATCCTACATGCTACATCCTCATGTTGAATCCTTCCATTGCACAATGCATCTTCAAATACTTTGATATGCTCCTCAACTGTGCGGTTGGGGTCATTGACGAAGAACTTAGAGCAAAATCCTGATGGATTCTTTGGTAGGTCATGGTACTATTGAAATGAGATAGGTGAGGCATTGTGTTGAATCCATGGAGGCTGTTGTTGTGTGATTGCCGCTTGACTAGCTTGAGCCTGAGCTGGTTGACTTATTGGGATTTGTATGCTTGAAATCTTTGGAACTTGAACTGGATTACTTGAGGAGTTTTCCGAACTTGCAGTATTGGCTACCCAATGATTCCTTCCTTTCTTGTGAAATTGCAACTCAACTAGGTCCTCCTCTTGGTGTGGTGTAGACCTTAGTAACCTTTGCTTCCTATCTGATTGTAATTTCTCAAACCTTTCGGGAGAGAAAGATCCAATTCTTCTATCCACCTTGATTATAGTTCAGTTCAATTGACCATCCCAAGTTGAATCTTCCTCAAGGGTGAGCTGAGCTAGTCTATGGGATTCTCTCTCTCTTTGGATCCTTTCTATTTGTTCTCTTTCCCACCTCCACCAAATCTCTATTTCAATCCTTTTTTGCTCTCTTTGGAATGCAATTCCAACTTGTTCCTCTTGGTCTAAGATCATTCTAGCAACTTGGTAATGTGCATTGTCTTCCTTATTATTCCAAATGAACTCCCTCAAATCAGAAATGATATCTCCTTGTGTCCAGCTAATATCTAGTCCTGGTTGTGCAACTGGGAAATGAGCATAAGAAGGTAATACCATTTTAGTTCATCTCCTCAATTTCTCTCTCACCACTAGACAGGGATAACCTTCGTGCTTTCCTTTCTCTTTCAAGTTTCCTTTCTAGCTCTCTTTGGCGTTCCAATCTTTTTTGAATTTCTCTCTCGATTCTTTGAGCCTTTTCTTCTTCTTCTTCTAACACAAAGCTTACTTGCATATATTTAGGTGCACTTCTCTTAACTCTCCAAGCGAGTGAGTTCAATCCTAACATGATGTCTTCTTGGTCATCTCCAAATCTGAGGTTAGGTTGTCAGATTGGTACAATGTTTCTATGCAGAAGTACCATCTTTCATCATAGTTGAATGCCAACAAGTTCTCAAAGAAACACTATCAGGTCCTCCTTCTAGCACCAAATAATGTTGATGTCAGTTTTGTACGACTACATAACATATAGCAATTGAATACTTGATATAGAATACCAAACACTCAATCCTCTCTTGAAAAGTATATACTCATGAAGGACATGAGAAAACTCCAAGGTTCCTTACACTTGTTGATACTAACTCAGTTATATTAATTGATTAGCTGGTAATCACTTAGGTGGGCTTACATTTTTCTTTTGAGGATATCAAACTCTTGCTATGATGATGATAGGATCTAGCTTTGCAATGTATACTCAAACTTATATCACTTCCAACTTTTCTCTTCAAAACTATAACTACTAAACTACTTGCTTCTTTACTACTACTCCTATGGAATGGAAAGATTGGCAAATGGACGGGAATCAACCTAATGAAAGCTTGCCAGTGGCGGTACCTCCATAGATACAATGATTCAAGGGGAATGAGACTAAATTACCACACAAGGCTCCTTAACAAGCTGCTAACATGCTAGTGGCCTAGTATTTAGATCCCTATCAAACATTTACCAATATCACCATACAACTAGCCATCTACTTCTATCCTTTAACAATTTTCTTGAAATGAAATCTACTTTAATGACTCAATGAAATATAACTTTAATTATTGGAAGTAGAAACCATGCAATAACACCAAGTGTTCTTAATCACCATGCAAGACACAACAATGACAAGAGAAGCAATTTTGGTATTATATTAGCAACAATTTTCTTCAACCCTTTACAAATTAGAGTACTTGGCCTTATATAGAGGCTCAAAATTACAACCAATGGTAGAGATTAAGAGGCAAAATCAACGATCCAAATTAAATCCCAAAAACCCTAATTAGGGTTGCCACCCCATTGGCCAATGAGAAGATGCCACCTCATCAATGGACCAATGGAAAAGTGGAAACCAATGAGAAGGCATCAAAATAGTAGCCAATTAGAATCAAACACCTATCCTACCCAAGAAGAAAGGAGAATTTTCCACTTGGGCTTACATCAAATGATCTTCTAATATAGTTCTATCTTTTTCTTTCATCTTTTTAGCATAAGCAATGAATTTGGCTAACATGGTGTTGACTTCTTCCATGGGAGGGCAAGGTGTATGCCTCATCCTGAACTCAGCTGTGTTCATCATGTTCTTTGCTGCTTGCAGTGTCTTCTCACTCTCCTTCTCATCATCTCTTGCAAAATCGATAAGGGCCCTAAGAGAGGCAAGGATGCCCAACTATTTTTGTCTGGCGACAACCTTCCCCAGCTCATCCAATCTCAATCCAAACTCTGTCTCATTAAAATTATCCTCTTTGATTCCTTCAAAATCAAGTGCAATCTTTGCATCGCTCAACATGTTTGAAATGAAAGTGTCGATGCTTGGACTGCATTGTGCAATCTCATCCCATATCTCTTTGAGTACCCTCGATCTGGTAGTCAAGGTAACATACCAAGACTCAATAATATTCTTTCCTCCTTCATTAACAAACTTGGCCTTGACCAAAGATCCCTCTGATAACTTTATGGCCACCTATAGCCTGGGAATGGCTAAGTCACAGATTGGAAGGAAATCCTTCCACTCCCCTTCAAATGCTCTGAATTTGTCCCTAAGAGACACAAATGACCTGAATGTTGCGATAAAGGAAGACAAGAACCTTCACCCTTCTTGAATTGTATTACTGATCCAATTTTTAGTTTCTTGCTCTTGAGCTAATATCTCTTCCAGATTTCTCCCACTATTTTGTGGAAGGGCTTCCTGATGCAAATGTTGGATAGGTTGACATTCACCATGATAGTTATCTCTCTAATACTCATTTTCATTTTCCAACTCCACAATCCTTTCATTTTCCTTTCTCAGCTTTTCTCTGATTGAAGCTATGCCTTCCTGAACCTCCACACACTCCATGTCATCTATGATTCTTCCCATGTCATGCTCTACTATCTCATAATCCTGGGCCACAATCTTGTCTACTGCCTTGCTAACCTTTGGTACAACAATCTGAACCTTTCGATGACCATCCTCATCATTCCTGATTACCTTTTCCACTGTTCCTACAATTTGTTTCTGTCCAACATCATCTTCCTTTTGCAATAACCCTTGAATATCCTCAACTCTCTGGATGGCCACAACTTTGTCCATTAGCATAAGTATATGTCTCAACCATAGTGGTGCAATGCATATCCACAAATCTGGATTTGGTTCGACTAGCACCGCATCACCAATGACCTTAGGCGCTTGGCTTCTTTCCTCAGCTGATAGAGCCTCAATGTCAACTAGCTTATTTCCTTCATCACTAACTATCATATCCTCCTCAACTTGGTTCTTCGAGAGAGGAGAGTACCATGTACTATTACTATAACCACTTGTTTCTGAACCAGAGCTCACCTCTACCACTTCCCTTTGCTCACTTGTACCAACCTCTTGGCTCCTAGCCTCAACTATGCTCTCTCTTGATGGTACTTTACTCTATTTCTTTGCTGGAGGCTCTTGATGTTCTCTATCTTTCTCAACCTCCAAGCTCCTTTTCTTACTCTTAACTACTTGCTGCTACTTGTTGCTGCCCCCACCTTACTATCCAACTGACTCCGCTGGATCTCCTCCTCTGGTTTCATCTTCTCATAGGTAAGGTGTACCTTCCAACTTTGTAATTGCCTGAACTTCCTATTGTACCACCACTTAGTGTGTAGCTCAACTGTTCTTGTTACTGCATCTAAGGAAGGATCCTAAGGATCATCCCAATCCACTAGATTCAACTCCGTTCCCTCTACTATCTTGTAATATTCCATTAGCACCTCCTCATCCTCCTCCAGCTGATCTGGAATATCAAGATTTCTCCATCTGATGGCCCTCATCATGCCTACCGATAACCTTGAGAAAGCCAACTTCCTCACATGAAAGTCATCTTGCACATTGGCCCAAAAATCCTCCAAAGTAGGAATATGCTTGAATGGATCCCCATGAGATGCCTTGATTAGACCATTAGGATCGAATCCTTTCCTTGCCCTATACCATGCTAGATGATATTGTTCTAACTCTTTCTCCGTAGCTATAAAGGTGACAGGATTGGGACAACTATCATTGCCTATCATGAGTGAGAAGGTAACCCCTGTCTCACCCTTGAGCTTCATCATTTTGTCATATTGCTCAAGTTGCCTAACCAACTCCATCAAAACTATCCTATTAGGTGGGTACCTTGGAAGCCTCTTGGGACAAGTCGTGCATCCAGCCACTCTGTTATAAGTGAATGGTAGAAATTGGATGAACCAACTCCCAAACTTCTTGACTTTTGTCTTTGCCTCCGGTGAGAGTCTCCTTGGGGGTGTCCCTTGCAATACCCCTACTGTCCTCATGGAAAAGGCATCATAAAATATCTTGTAGTCCTTGGTCTTGTGCAAATGAAGTTGTGGATAGCACTCATGCACAAAGCATTGTCCGAGCCCATTGCCAATCACCCCTCTAGCCTTAAGTCCAGGATGTTCATATAGTCTTGCAATTAAATAGAAAAGGTAGGACCCCATATAGAATTGTTTCTGATTTTGTACTGTCCTAAGTTGCAACTCTAAATTTTCACTTATAATTCTAGCCCAATCAAACTTTCTTTTTCCATTTTTAATTCCTTCAATAAAATAGTACATCCAAGTTTCAAACTACATACCTTGAGCGGAGCCCATGATTCAGTTGAGAAGCATAATAAGGTTGCCATACTTTGATTTGAAATCTGACCTGGTGAGCGTCGATGACTTGGTGACTCCCTTCTTGCCTTCCTGCAACCAATTCTACTTTAGTAGAGTGAGGTAGGCATCCTGAGTGTCTTGAAAGAACCTTGCGGCTTGATCCATCAACATTACTATCATGCCCTTCTGCTTGGGTATATTTAACACTTCCTCTACCACCTGCCCACTAATTTTAGCCAACACCCTCTCTTCTTCATCAAAGATGATGTACTTGGTCACAATATCTAGCTGAGATGCACACTCCATCACCTACTCTGAACAAGGCAAGGTAGGAGGGAAGGCAACAGCTTGCACAATTCCACACTTGTAGATCCTCTTTCCCATAAAGGACTGGCCCCCTTTCAACCTATCTCTCAATTGTATCATATCTATGGTGCCAATGTTGGTGTCACCGACTCGCTTCAATTTTGAGAAGAAGGTGGTCTTGGGCATCATGTCTTTCCTATCTTTCTTGGTATTCATTCTCTTTGGGTTCTTACTTGCACTAGCATTCGCCATCCTAACACTTATTTCTGCCCCTTCTTTCTATAGTGAGGTGGGACTACTCTTATCTCTACCCCTCCATTCCTAGGGATGGACTAGCATATTTCTTCCTCACCAATTCCTATTACACTACACTTATCTTTGCTTGTTTGCTTAGGGATGGGACTACCACTTATTTTTGCCTCTTCAAAAACTTATGAGATGGACTACACTTATATCTCCCAACTTCGTTCCTAGGGGTGGGACTACCACTTATATCTCCATTCTCCAAATCCTAAACGGAAACTACACTTATATCTCCCAACTTCAAGCCCTAGATGAGATGATGAAGTGATGGATGGATGATGCAAGCAAAAAAATAAGGAAAATGTACCAAGCAAGAACAAGGAGAAAATCTATCTTTTAGACCAACCTTCACCCTCAAGCATGAAGATCATCTTCTACACCAAACTATCAACACCAAAGAAGAAAGAAACAATAAGAATATGCATAGTCCACTCACCAATTTTGCAAGTCTTTCTCCCTCAAATTGGGAGGCCCTTGACAAATCTGCATGCCTGGGCACAATTTCGCCCTTCCTCCACCTTAGCCAATAGCAGGTCCTCTTTATTATTAGCAGGCCCTCTTGACAAACTGTGGTCTCTCTTATAAAATAATAGCCTCTCCTCTATAGCTGGTCTGCTACAAATTTCTGTGATCTCCAATCAAAGTCGTTGTTGTCTTAAACAATTTCTCTGCCCCTCTATATGCTCATAATTTTCTGCTCCTTCCTTAGACCATTTTTGCTACCTCTTCCAAATAGCAAGTACCAACACTTATGCTAGCCTAAACAAATCTATTCCTCCTTTAATCAATATCGCACCTCCAAATTCTGCCCCTGACTATGTAATTTCGCACCTAGGGCATGAAGTTCTCAGCCCTCTTTGTAAAATTTTGGAACTCGTCACCAAAGTCGTAAGTCTTCCATGGCAAAAATCGCTGCACTTTAATCACTGTCGCTATCTCCTTTGATCACTGTGTTGGTAAACAAATTGTTCTTTGTTAAATAAACTCTCAAACACCCAAATCTGAAAGAACAATTAGATGCCAACAGATTTTTGGTGACTCTACTGGGGATGAATTTGTAAAAGATAATATTTCTGGTTTCCCCTTTGATAACTGATCTTGTGGAGAAAGGTGCTTGCCACAGGAATTGGGTTTCTAGTCCTACATGCTGAAGGAAAAACTAGCTTAAGGTTGAAGACTAGAAAGCACCTAGCTGAGGAAAGAAAGAAGAGAAGATTGATGCTAAAATTGGCTTCCTTAGTTTTTATAGTTTTCTCTGCTACCTAGAGATTGGCGACTCTGTTCTGGTTCTCATAGCCTTGATTGAGAAGTCCAGTGTTTACATTTTTAAATTTTATTATCTCTAACTTGCAGAGATTGGTGACTCCATTGTAAAAAGGACCATGCCTATTAAAATAGTGAGAAGAAGGAGACTAGACCCTTCCCTTACAGAACTCAGCCACACTACTAATCTTGTGTTGCATGATATGTATGAAGCCTTGTTAGAAAACATCAGTTATGGAATAAAGATGAATCTGAGTGTTAAAGAAGATCATGCAACTGTGCTATTATGGAGAAGGATTTGTGCGAGATATCACTTGCTGAAAGAGAAGGAAGCAAAGATGCAACTAATTGAAAGGATTGCGATTGATGAGGATCCTACACTTCAACTACTATGGAGTGGATTTAAGGAGAGTATCAGCTATGTCATAAGAAACAACTTAAGTATAGCCCAAGACCATCGGTCTAGAGAATTGTGGGAGCTAGTTGAGAAAAGATTCTATATGCTCCAGGGTTTCAGACAGAAAAACTCAGATGCAATTAAAGTATCAAAGAATGATTTTGAGCGTGATAGAAAACTTGAATTTACTTCATCCTCAGTATTACCATGGATGAGTCATTAGCATGAAGAAAGTGATCAGCATGAAGAAAGTCATCAGCATGAAGAGCCCATATCAACCAATGGTTCAACTTTTGGGGAACAAGAAATGCCCTGGTTTTCAGAAGCACAACTTTCAGTGAACGAAGACATCCTTCACCGTGATGAAGAATCGGTAAGAAAAGTAGACAAAGAAGTTTTTCTCATGCCTTCATCCACTCCTGATTTAAAAAGTTTCAGATTTGAGGAAAATAAAGATAAACTTTTGCATGAAGTTTCTGTTGAAAATAATCTGATAGTTAATGTATCTCCAGAACATGAAAAGTTGAACTTCATTGAAAATTTCAGCAAAACTGATTTTCAATTTGCAAAGGTTGACAATGATCCTATGTTAGAATCTATTTGTCTTGAAGAAAATGCAATGATTAATCCTCTTGATGAATTTTGTATTGAAAAGAAAGTGAGATCATGTTTTGCCAAATCTGAAAATATGGTTGAAGAGATGACAAGCAGAGTTGAAAGAGAAATAAATGGGGATCATGCTTCAAATTGTTGTTCTCCTAAAAATTATCCTGAGACCGATGTGCTATCAAAAGATGGAATTCCTGAAGAACATGGTAGGGTTGACTCTTCATCCATTATAGCTGATAGGGATCCAATGCAAGAACCACTCTGCTTCCAAGCTAATGCAATATTGGGTTTTCCTAATCATATGGATACACACGAAAGGGCTGCATTATGTTTTGGTAATCCTCCTACTGAATTTGAGAATGCAGTTAGAGAAATTGGTGCAACAACAGATGTTGAACAGGAAGAGATTTCAATGGCTAATGAAGTGTTGAAGCATCATGTAGAAGATAAAGAATCGGATGAAGGTTTTCCTGATCTTGAAATGAAAAATGGTCAAACCATGGTGTCAGCCACATGTGAATCTTCTACAATCATTTCAGGTATTGGGGCTTTGAATTCAAGTGAATGTCTTTCAGGATTGATAACTGCAACAAATGAAGAAGATGTCTCAATCTGGATGGAAACTGTGTACAATGAAGAATCCTCTTGTTTCAGCCCCGGTTTGAAATCTGAAGTTGCTAATGATAGTACTTGTGTCCAGTATGATGTCATTTCACTTCCAGAGGCTTTTCAATTTTTTGATTCTATTCATCCTGATTTGTATGTTGATATCTCTACTAAGGGTGATAATGAAGTAAACGGATGTGAGTGTTTTCCAGTAGTGCTTCCAGAATCTATTGAATACCCTAAAGTTCTCCATCCTAGTTTTGATGATGATATTTCTGCTAAAAGTGACATTATCGATATAAGTAGATGTGATTATGTTCCAGTAGTGCATTTAGAATCATCTAAATATCCTAATCTTGCCAGTCTGGATTTGAATATTGATGTCTTTGTTAAAAGTGATAAGGTGGAGGAAAAAAGCTGCAAGTATTTTTTAGTGATGTTTGCAGAATCTGGTGGGTTTCCTTCTCCTTCACAAAAGATGATAGAACATGTAAAAGGTAGTGTGCAGAAAAGTACAGAAGAGTCAGAAGTCTATGATGAGGCATGGCTGTTTGGAAAGGTCCTAGGGGTTACTGTGTTGCAAATTGCTTTTGGACTCAAGTTCAGCAGTGAAGGACTTGCCAGAGGTTATCAATGTTGTTTCAAGCTAGCGAAGCATTCTCCTTTGTGTCAGAAAGATTCATACTTCTCTCTTCCTGTAACTGGTCATGTATGATTCCTTTCTTTCTCTCTGTTCTTTGGGCGAGGTCTCCTCACCCGTGCTAAAGGTTAGGTTTTTGTTTTCTGCAGTTTTGGTGTGCTTAGTTTAGCTGTTCCTGCTTTGCATAGTGTAGTTTTCTCCTGCTTTCATAGTCAATTGTTTCCTATTTTGGTGTGTTCAGCTTGCCCTGCTCCCCTCTTCCCTCCTTGTATGCAGTTGCTCATTGTCATTCTTTGGTCTAGACTCCACAACCCAATGGATAAGACACTTGTTTAACCAGAGATGCTGAATTCTCTATGCACTTTGCAGTACATATTCCCTAGTCGGAGCCAGCTGTTGCTTGACTTTCAGTCACCCATTTTTTTTTAGCAATATTGGAGTCATATAATCAAGTCAATCTAGTCAATCTGGTGTCTAGGTCTAAGTCTTCCCTAGGATAGGAAGTCTTTTCCGAGTTCTCCTCCATTTTCCATCTTGTTTCAAGCCAGGTGGGTGTTTTCAAGGTTTCATTATTATGGGTAGGTTAGAGATCCCAACTCGGCAAGGATAATGTGCTCTTAATTGGTGATCTTTCTCAGGCAGAATGGCAATTAGAGGCCATGATTTCCAAACACTCATAAGGAATTAGAAAAATGGTTCTTCATTTGGATGATACAGTGAAAGAATTGATGTGGACTACTCAAAGAGGTTTATCCCATATGTCAATGTGCAGAGGATACATTTCTTTGTATAAGTAATCCTTGCAGATTTGATCCCAGGACTATTGCAATGTTCCTAACTTTCAATGATGACAGAGGCAAAAAGTTTTCCTGAATTGTTTCAAGTCATATTGAATCTGAATTTGGTGTTCCCTTTTAGAATAATCCATGAAGTTATGAAGTGGTACTGTTTTGAGCATTTTGTTGTTAGAACAGTGTGGGATTTTCTTCTTCCCCCATTACATTTGAAAAGTTTTGAAGAAATACATATCATGTGAAAAGAAACTAAGCTCTTGGCATCAGTTGTATAGAAGATATAATATCCTAAGAGCTACGGTTTAGTACATATATCACATTATTGATGGAGTTGAATTCCCTTCATGTGATAGCCTTTCATCAAGAAAATAATAATGAACTGATTACCATATTGTGTTGAAATGGGTGACAGTGCTTAATGATTAGCATAAAGGCACCATTAGAATAGGGAATATGGATAAGGTGATTTGTGTCATGATGTGAACAAAAAATGGAAAGAGAATCAGAAAGATGGATCGAAAGTAGTGACTGTGCATTTGAATAAGTTCTCATTTCAAGCTTGGGTCTTAGCCTTTTCGAGCATTGAATGTGTCTTTTAGAGGTAAATCAAAGTTGTTATTTTTCATATTAAAGATGCATTGATCAGTTTTGGTGATCAGAAGAACTGAAAATAGTAAATATGAAAAATGGTTTAAGCTTCATTTCAAGTTCGGGTGTGCCTTTTTATATACAATATAGCCGAACTCGTGCCCATCTAATTCATTTCCCATAGTCAATTAAAGTTGATGTTTTGCATGATTTGAATGCTTGGATCAGTTCTTTGGACCTTAACGATCCCATTAGTGAAAGCAGACTGTGATTTGAAGCCGAAATAATGGAGATAAGGCAAGGAAGATACTCTAATTGTGTTTAGTCGCATGATCGCATGAATATAATAACAGCCTTGCGATCATGCGACAAGGCAAAAAGTGATTGTCACCTGAGCTTGGCATAAAAGAAAAGGTTATTGTTAAAAAGGTTTAAAAACATGTGCTAAAAGCATCGTGTAACGAACAGAGCTCTGTTCTAATGACTCAATATTCTTGTCGACTAAGAATAAAGAGCAATATTGTTGAAGATTGAAATGGTGAATTTGTGAAAAGCTGTATGCTAAGGAAATTGTATAGAATGAAGACATCTAAAGCCAAGGAATAATAGCTCAGAGAAGTATCAAATGTAGAAGAACCAGTGATCTAGTGAACTTATTATTCGAGAATGAAGAACAATGCATTGAAGATTAAAGAACAACAGCTTTCCATTTATGTCTTATTCAAATTCAAAGCTTTAGACAGTAAAAGTGATTTAAAAGCTAATGGATTCGGCTTAGCATATGCTGACTGAGGAAATGAAGACATTGGAGAACGTTTGTAGTGTTGTGATGAACAGTTTGCTATTTGGTTTGACTGAAGACTGTTCAGCTTTCCTTCTCAGATAAACGAAAGGATAGGATTGAGTTGATTTATATTCCTCATATATTTTCGTAGTTGTTTGTCTATTGACTCTTTGTATTCTAGGAAGTGGGAAGATCATGAGTTCTTACGAACTCTATGGGTTGTAAAGAAATTCTATAAATACTGTAATAAACTCAGTATAGAGGGTCGGCAAATTTTTGGCATGAAGAGAGGTTGCAGAGACAATCATACTTGGTGTCAATTCTTTACTGTCCATGGTCTTCTTTTTCTGCATATAGTCAGAGAGCTGGAGTAGAGGGGGAGGGCATGTTAGTTTATACATTTCATTTCATTGCATATAAGGGTTATTATTCTGATTTCTGTAATAGATTTGACAATAAATTGTGAGCAAATAAATTTGAGTATTGTATTTGTGTGTTCAAAACAGAGGAAAGTTTCATTCTAAATCAGAGTGTTTAGTTGTTGCTTTTCTGTTTATATTCAATCAGAGTGTTGGTATATTCAGTCTTGGACACTATTTTGCATTTTATGTCAAATAACAAATGTGTTGTAGATCATAGTGTTTGCATGCATTCCTATGATGGAAATTGGAATATTTAACTCGCACTCCATTTTTCATTCTGCATTGCATCTGCATTAACAAATTCTTCATATTGCATTACCAACACTGAGGAGTCATAAGACTGTGAATTCTCAGGATTGGCTAGGTTTAGGATCTCAAATCTGCCTGAGTTAGTCTTGCCTAGGATTAGCTTGGTTCTCCTCTTCCGTTCTCCGGTTAAGAACGCATCTTGTTAGTTTAAGAATAAAACAAATTCATTGCATATCATTCTATAAGGGAGTTGTACCTTTCAATTCAGAGGAAATCTATCAACCTCATGGTAGATTATCCAACTGTTGGCATCTAATTGTTCTTTGAGATTTGGGCATTTGAGAGTTTATTTAACAAAGAACAATCTGTTTACCAACACATTGTCGCTAGATCTTGTAAAGTTTGCTCCTCAATGCTTTGATAGTATTCGATGCCTTATAAATCAAAGTCGCTGGTCTCCCTCACAAAATTCGCTGGCTTCTACCAATTCACAGCTCCTTGATAGTTCGTTGCTTTGATAGATAGGAAGGAATGGTGAGAAAGAGGAGGGGAGGAGCACCCCTTTATACAAAGTTTAGTCTCCAAACAAGGGGCCGACCTAGCCAAAAAGAACACAAAATTTATAATTAAATGCCATTAAAGGGGGTCGACCTACTACATAAAATAAATTTGCATTAAATGCCACATTAAATTTTAAACTAAGACCAGCACTTCGAATTATTTAGCTTAGACTAGCCACACGCTATGATAAAAGGGCCCTATTTTTTGATTTTAGTGGTCATATTTTAAGATTTAATGCAGATTTCAAACTTATTAGCCCAAATTTTATGTTTATATTGCTCAATTTATTTTTATTGCATAGATTTTCACATTTTAAAGCTCAATTTCCAAATTTCGATGCCCAGATTTTAGATAAATGCCCAGATTTTAAATTGTTTGGTCCATATTTTTGACACTAAGAAAGGTGAAAGGGATAACTTAGTCTCAAATCTCCATTTAGCAAATCAATTCATTTTTGGTCATTTGATCCATTTATTTAAATTTCCATTTCAACATCCAAAATTTTGCAAGATTTCCAAAAAACCAAACTCACAATCAAATTTGAAAACGAAAGCCAAGCACTTCAATTTCAATAATTTTCAAAATATCATCCATCTAAGTCCAAAAATTTTGCTAAGACCTTCGGATATCGGGATCTAGAAAAAAAAATGCCAAGGTTTGCCCAAAAATGGGGGTCCCCAAATTCTTTGGGGCGATGATGTGAAACCTCACAACAACTATGAATTGAAATATAAAGTAAAAATCAAGCTAAGCAAATTTAATGACCATTCCTTTTGAATCAATCTAGAACAGAATGATTCCTAACATGAGCCAATTTATCAGTAGAATTTAAACACATAGATAAAGATAAAGATATATGAGTTTCCAAACAGCTAAACAGAAAATAATTGAAATACACCTTGGGGACTGGCCCAACTAAATGAGCAACCAGTCCAAGCTGTCTTGAACTATTGAATCATACAACTTAAAATATTCAACAAAGACAAGGGCAACCCAACTATAATGTAATTATCCACATAGGAAGAAGAAATTAGCTTTATCTTTTGGGAAAAATATGTTAATTCAAAACTACTAGTACTGCCAGATAGTGTACATATACTCAAAGAGAAGGATAAAATGGGGCAGTTTTGGCAACATCGAGTATCTTCTACAGATCCTTTGACTGAAGATATATGCAACTCTGATAAAATAGATACAAAAAGTAAGAGATTGAACTCCCTTGTTTTTAAAGAAAATTCTCGTGCTTTTAATTTTTGTCTTTCGTCTTCCCGTGCTTTTAAAGCAAAGTCCCTTATTTTCTCCTTATTAATAAAGTCATTACCTTGTCCTAGATGAGTTCCAAAGCTCTTCAACACCCTCCAAAGTCCAACCGTCAGACTTCATAGTGAGGATTCAGCCTTTTCTCTAAGCTTAAATTCAAAATCACAGGATTTAAAGTAACAAAAAGATTAGCGATTTCTCTATTAAGGTGAAAACTCTCAAAGATGTATTTTTCAATGTCATTAAAAATACAATTTGTCAGTGCCCACATTGAAGTAAAATGTTTTTTTAAGCAATGGCCACCAAAAATGTCACTGGAAGCAATAGAGAGATTGGCTTGTTTTTCGAGAGAATAATTTTTGTGCCCTGCAATATAACAAATAACATGAATTGCTTGCAATGTCATGAATACAAACAAATTTCTTGTTGTGGTGATATCTTTTCTGCAATTGTCTATTTAGCATTACAGATATGAGGGGAGAACAGAGCCAGATCTTAACCGGTGCTTGTTCATTGAACTACTATGATCATCATATGAGCAACGGTGAGATGTCTGCAATTGTCAACTTAAGGTTTCTAGCATCTTCTTCATTAGAGGGTCATTCTGTTGATGTCAAGCTTTAAAAGAGCTGCAATATTATTAATAATGGAATTACTCTTACCAAGCCTATTTTCTTGAATAGACTTTGCTAGAATTTCTCTACTCCTTTGATGACGAAAAACCTGCAGGAGGAAACAAATTTCAAAAGTATCTACTTCATTTCCCATTTTTTGTTATCCAAATGATTAGATCTTTGTCAATATTTGCAAAATATTTATTTCCGGTTATCAAAATACCCCAAATGTGAAAACAAGAACCAAAGAGAAATTTAAATGAAAGATGAAATTTAAATGTGAAAACAAGAACCTGTTGATGCAAGTTTTATTCTACTTACACAACATGCAAGACTAAATATTCAATGCTTCGAGAAACATAAAACATTAAATCCTCTCTTGAACAAAGTCATCTCCCATGCTGAGCTTTGCAATGAAGATCATGAAATGACTCCAAGGTTCCTTATACCTGTGGATATCTAACTCAGTTGAAATGATGTGATTTGCTAGTTAATCACTTAGGTGGGCTTACGTAATTTATTCAAAGGTGCCAACTTACTTGTACTGCTAAAGATTTGGCTTTGCAATATATGATAAATTATATCCGTGATTTATATCACTTCCAGCTTTGCTCTTCAAACTTCTACTATCTAGACTACTTCTATTTCTGACTATGAATGGGAAAACTAATGGATGGACTAGGACTCTTACCAAATGGAGGCTTGCCTGCGACTTCAACTCCACCTAGTGCAAAGCTTCAAAGGATCTTAAATGGTTTTCATATCAACACCTTCCCCTTAATCCAACTCGGAGTACAAATTAAGGATCTAATGTCAATTGAACTTGGGCGCAATTACTAGATTACCACGCAAGGCACCCTTGCATCTACAAGGAGCTAGTGGCCTAGTTTTATAGAATCCAATCAAACATCCACCAATATCACCACACAATTTATCTATCTCTACTCTTACTCTAACAACTTCAAAATAAAAATCCTATCTTAATTTTGGAAGTAGAAACCATGCAATAACACCAAGTGTTCCAACTCAATCACCATGCAAAACACAACAATGATAAGAAGAACGATAATGGCATTACTTAAGCAACAATTTTCTTCAATCTTCCAATGTTTACAAATGAGAGCAGAAGGCCTTATATAGTGGCTTCAAATACAATGAGTGGCCAAGATTAAGAGGCAAAAACTTTAAATCAAGGTCCGAGATTAAGAGGCAAAACACTTGATTAGGGTTTCCATAACCACCTACTACAAATATTTAATGCCCACCCAATTACAATTAAGCACCACCATGTGGGCCAATAGAAAAATTACATTGCCTTCATGGGCCAATAAGAAAATTCAAATCCTTAACAACCGGATAAGGATCAATGACATGTGGACCAATGAGAAGAGGGCACATGTAGAAGAAGCCACCTCATCACCTTGGGAAATGTGTTCCTTATCCTCATCCTCCTTTACATTCAATGAACCTGGACATAATCTCATCAAATCATCACTATGTGACACTTGGCATGCTTTTATTGAATGAGGATATGGCTACCACCTCAGCAAATTTATCTTTTAAACTTGATAAATACCCTTCAACTTTTTGGTGAGAAATTATTTGTTGGTCTTTCAATTGTGATGGCTCATCTTCAACTGCTTCTTCTTGAAATTTCTTCATCTTGTAGTATCTTTCCTTAACATCTTCTAAAATATGTTGATCTTGGTCTTGCATTGATTGTACTGAGCCTCTTCTCCACCTACCTCTGTCTTGGATGAATTAGACCTTTGGATTCCTTCATTCCATGCAATCAATCCCTTCCTAAATCTGGAGATGACATCTCCATCTTCTGGAGCTCTTATTTCATATCTCTTAAATGCTGAGAATCCGAGTCTAATCAGATCTGGAACATTGCTTCTTGTAGTCCTGGGACATGTTTTTCACCTTGCAAAACAAGAAAGAAGGCATCATAAAATCATTTCAATTTAACATTTTCATATTCAGCTCAGACTAGAGTTAGGAAATCAAAGCGTATTGAGAAAGATATTCTCCACGAATATATACTAAATTGCAGAATTGAATGCCTCTAAGACCCTGTTACATAATGAAGACTCCAGATTAGATGAATAAATCACTAAATTCATTCTCAACCAAAATTCAAACATAACCCCTGGTCATTCCAAATTTAATATGAGGAGCCAACTCAACTTGTTGTTTATGATAGAATTCCGAGTCCGAGAACATAGATCTGTAAATAATTTCAACTTTATAAGGCCTGATTTGCTATCATGATTACAAATCTTCAAGATATCTTTAGACCATTCGAATGTACAGGTCTGATTTCTAATATTGAAACTGGGCTTGCTTCGATGATTGTTTTTTTTGACATTGCATGGCCTCCAAATATGGAATGGACTTGCTATCTAAATGACCTCACAATCCTGGTCTTATTTCACACAAACCTTGGCATTGATGATCAGGTCCTGAGCCTCGAGAAAACTCAGATCTGAAAATGATTTCAAACTTGCACAGTTCTGATTTGGTTGGATCATATATATATATATATATATATATATATATATATATATATATATATATATATATATATATATATATATATGAATACTTCAAATTTTCAAGCAAATGAACTCCCTCAAGCCTTGAATTCTAAGTGAAATTTTGGTGCTGCTGTAGAAGAAATTTGCCCTGCAGATCAGAGGGGAATTTGGTTTTAATTCGGGGTTGAAATGATCAAATCCTCCCCCTCATATAGGCATCATTCAAAATTTGGAAGGGGTCGACTTAATTAGGGCCGACCTGGGCATAAAAAATAAATTTCAAAATTAAATGATCACTTAATTAAATGGCCGACCTGATTGCATGAATTTAATTGGAGGGATCTGCATTAAATGTCTCATTTAGGGTGAATTTATGGCCTATTTATTTCAATTTTTTAACATATTTCAATCCTACGTTTCACATAGGGCAAGGCCTAATTTGATCCAAATGCCTAGATTCACATTGAAATTAGGACCATATGGGCCATACGGTTCCTGATTGGCCTGTCCTAACTAAAATCTCTATGCCATACGCCATTAAAGGGGCCAATTCTAAATGCCTAGCGTCCAGATCTAGGGCTGCACATTTTTTGAATTACTTTGGGGCCAGATTTAAGCCATGCATTTTATAAAAATAAGGTCGGATCTATTGTCTAATGTGCCTAGATTTAATTTTTTAATGCCCAGATTTGATTATATGCTGGCATAGGGCAGGTCCCAATTCAAATTATAGATAGATTTTACACGTTTCATTATATTATAGGACCTGATTCGATGTTTAATTGTGCACGCTAGGTAAGGGCCTATTCAAATTCGAATTTGGGCCTGATTTGTTGTTTAAGGCCACACATTTCATCCACTAAAGGCCTATTTGATCTCCCGATGCAGCACACTTTACATTTAGGACCAGATCTAAATTTTCAATGCCCAGATTTGTATTAATTAAGGGGATGTTTGATATCTCAATTCATGTGATTTAGGTCCAAGCCCAATGCAAATCGCCCTATATAAAGAGGGGACCCCAAGGCACCTCAATCCATTTTATTTGCCTTGCAAGCTTAATTCTGATTTTGGGTATAACTGTCAGTTTGAAGGGTCAAAATTTCCAATTTTGCAGTTGTATTATTAAATTTATAGGGGCAGATGTAGGTACAACCATTGCCCTTCGAAATCCAGGCTATATGATTCGTAATGAATAGCCTAGAGGGCCTAAACAGGGTCTAACTTAAGTCTCCTAAAAAACTCAGGCCCTAAAATAGTGCATCGCGAGATGAGACAACAAAATTCGATGCACGAAAAGAGGCCCTAGCCCCAAGACGAGCAACAATTTGATGGAAGTAAAATATGCTCGGCTCAAAGATGAGCAACGTTTTGATGGAAGCAAAATGTGCCAAGCTCAAAGATGAGCATTGTTTAGATGGAACTAAAATGCGTTCAGCTCAAAGATGAGCAACGTTTAGATGGAACTGAAATGCGTTCAGCTCAAAGATGAGCAACGATTTTCTTGAACAGAGAAACAAGTCCCATCTCCAAAATACTTCATAATTTGCCCAATTTACCTCGACTCATCCCAACTTCATTCCATTTTCGCTCCATCTCTAAGATTAGAATCAAATCAATCCCACCTCAATACTTAGCCAATTTTTCAAATCTACTCACCCGCAGCCCAACTAACAGCAGCAAGATGACAAAAAAAGGGGGTCCCCATTTGCAATGGGGCAATGGTGTGAAAATCTCACAACAGAACCAAAGATAAATTTAAATTTAAATGAAACTTTTTATCTCAAGCAACACAGATGCTCCATTAAAGAAAAACTTTTGAAAGGCTTTCCTACAAAAACAATAAATTTGTAACTAATCTGCAAATAATGTAACTCTAGGCCATTTCAGTTAAAATTCTGAGCACTATTGCTCTCTATTACTGGAAAAAAAAAAACAAACTATCATTTCAGATGACAAATCTATCTTATTTTGAGTGCATTTATTTAGAAACACTGTGTTCTATTCATTTTTCTTTACCAGATTATAGGTAGAAAACTTTGTTTCCACATAAATGTTTTAAAAATGAGAACTATTTTATACAACTCCATCTTATCTAACCATATTCTCCAGTTTAACAAATAATATTGCATAGTTGCAATCAAGTCATATTGTGAGGTCCTACCCCGACCCATCCTAGCTCGACATTCATTTTGACTTTTGATTCATCAGGATGATACTTTGAGTATGGACATTTGACCTATTTTGGATTACATATGCTATCATTGGATCTTATGAGATGTTTGTTATAGATTTTTATGATGATCACATTAGTCGTACTCTTTATATATGCTCATTTTGGTTCCATGATTATCTATGATATATGAATTCTGCATTCTACACTTGTTATGTCATCTTTTAGTATAATGAATATTGGTGGAATCATGGTTTTATGATTAGTTAAGGATTGCATGCTTATGTGGAAATCGAATCAATATTTCGATGTTAAAAGTATTAGGGTATAATGTGGATTATTTTGGGCATTACATTCTGGTATTAGAGCACAGTTTCTACTCTAGGAACCTTTTTACCCATTACGTTTGCCAAAATTATTATTGTTTTGTCCTTAGTGTAGGATGCCTCCAATCACGCATAATGCACGCCGACGTGGGCGAAGACCCAGAGGTGGCTGTGGCTATAGAGGGTGATGAGTGAGCAGCCAAGGGAGTAGGTGACGAGCAGGGACCCCCTCCTCTGCTGCCACCTAATCCCAATCAAGACATCCTTAATGCCTTATAAAATCTAGCCGACATTATCATGGACAGGTTACCTCCGAGAGGCCAGCAGGCCGGGAACCGAGAGCGGAGTAGGAGTCCCCCTCCTAGACGAGTAGCGGAGCAGGCAGTTCATGAGGGCGAGTCGGTGCACAGGCCGGAGCTGCCACCAGGGCTAGTGCCAAGAGTACTTCATGACATAGGGGACCTGATCAGAGACCTTATTAGACTATAGCCGCCACCCTTTTCGGGATCCATGACTAGGATAGAGGTAGAGGCTTGGCTTTTAAGCCTCGAGCGTTGCTTTGGGTTGCGTACTTATGAGAGCAACTTTATTGCACGCTTTGCAATACACATGCTGAGAGGTAACACTTCCACTTGGTGGAAGCAGGAGGAGGTTAAGAGTCATCTTACCATGGGCACCCTCACATGGGAGATCTTCTTGGAGAGATTCCGAGCCCGATATATGTCAGAGCATTTCAGACAGCGTCGCATCGACGAGTTTCACGACCTACAGCAGAGAGGCATGTCAGTAACCCAATACGAGAACAAGTTTCTCGAACTCCTTCCTTATGTGGACTAGATGAAGGATGAGAAACTCCAGGTCAACCACTTCATCAAGGGGTTGAACTATGCCATAGTTGACAGAGTGCAGATGGTACCCGCAGGAGATCTACGTGACATAGTGGAGAGGGCCATGGTAGCTTAGGAGATCCATAACAGATCTCACGATGCCCGGGACTGATCACATAACCAAAATGCCACATCTCAGTCTTCTAGTTTCCAGAAGTCTCATTGGAAGGGAAACCATAAGAACTCATCAGGATCATCTAGGGCACCTCAGCAACAGTAGCAGCCACAGCAGTCTCAACAGAACCAGAGGCAAAAATCTTCTCAGGGACAACAGGGCTCTAAGCCCAAGCAGTGGCACTCACAGGGATCTTGACGAGATCAAAGGGGACAGTCTCAGGCTTCTAGAGGTGGTTTCAGTGGGTCTAGTGCTATAGGAGGATAGCAACAGTCTAGGCCTTAGGGTATACAGCTACAGGCTAGAGGACTGTGCTACACGTGGTGCCATGGGGCACATAGCTAGGGATTGTCCTATAGGCCGTTCAGTCGGTAGTCAGAGAGCGGCAGCTTTTGAGCCTATTGTAGGAGACATGGGCAGAGCACACAGAGTATTTGCAGCGATTGATAACCGCCAGGTTGAGCACCAGGCCATAGTCATTAAGGCTACAAGCATGATCGGAGGTAGTAGTGTTTCTATCCTTTTTTATTCTGGAGCCATCGACTCTTTTATTTCACCTTTCGTAGTGGAGCAATGCGGGCTAGTGACAGCTAGGCAAGATGTTAGTTGCGAGGTTGAGTTAGACTTAGGAGCTAGGGTATTCGTTAGTTCCTTGGTGAGAGGTTGCCAGTTGCAGATTAGAGACTTTACCACCACCGTTGACCTTCGTGTCACACCACTTGGATCCTATGATGTCGTTCTCGGCATGGATTGGCTCTATTCCCACAAAGCCAAGATGGATTGCAGACAGAAGACAGTGGAGTGTTTAGATGATGATGGGGCGACCGCAATTATTGCAGGAGTTCAGAGACCTGTATCCCTTCATATGATTTTCTCTATGCAGCTTAAGCGGTGCATGTGGAAGGGATGTCAGTTATATGCTATCACTATCAGTGACAGAGAGGAGGAGGTAGAGAAGGAGACTTCTCTTGATGACCACCCTATTTTACAAGAGTTTGTTGATGTATTCCCTTCACAGTTACCAGGTATGCCACCACCTAGAGCAGTGGACTTTCATATAGATCTTGTACCAGGAGCAGAGCTAGTTTCTAGAGCACCCTATAGGATGACTACACATGAGCTCAGCGAGCTCAAGATCCAGTTAAAGGAGCTCTTGGAGAAAGGGCACATTCGTCCTAGTGTTTCTCCATGGGGTGCACCCGTCATCTTCATTAAGAAGGACGGATCTCTTAGGTTGTGCATGGATTACCAACAGCTAAACAAGGTGACCATCAAGAATCAATATCCCCTTCCTAGGATTGATAACTTATTTGATCAGCTCCAGGGAGCCCGAGTGTTCTCGAAGATAGACTTGAAGTTGGGATATCACCAGCTGATGATCGTGGATAGTGACATCCACAAGACTGCCTTCCGCACATGATATGGACACTATGAGTTCACGGTGGTACCTTTTGGACTCACGAATGCTCTAGATGTATTCATGAGTCTCATAAATGGAGTATTTCATTCATTTCTAGATAGATTTGTGATGATATTCTTGGATGACATATTGATATACTCCCGAGATGAGCACGAGCATGAGGAGCATTTGAGGCAAGTTTTGCAGTGCTTGAGAGATAATCAGTTGTACGACAGTTTGTTGAAGTGTGCATTCTTCAAGACAAAGGTTCACTATTTAGACCATGTGATATCAGGAGATGGGATCTCAGTTGACCCATCTAAGATTAGGGCAATTATGGATTGGTCGGCAAGTACTAGTGTGACAGAGGTCAGGAGCTTCATGGGCCTTGCAGGCCATTACAAACATTTTGTCGAGGGTTTTTCTAGAGTGGCCCATCCCATCACTTCCCTTCAGAGGAAAGGGAAGAAGTTTGAGTGGACAGAGAGGTGCGAGAGAGCTTTTCAAGAGCTCAAGAGAGCACTTACCAATGCACCTATACTTGCAGTACCTGATCTTTTAGCAGATTTTGTGGTATGCACAAATGCATCTTTAGATGGGATTGGGGTAGTACTGATGCAGGATGGTTGGGCTATTGCCTACAAGTCCAGAAAGCTCAAGACTCGTGAGCTTAATTATCCTACCCACGACCTTGAGCTAGCAGTAGTGGTGCATGCTTTGATGAGATGGCGACATTTTTTACTAGGCCACAGATTCGAGCTTCATTCAGATCATCAGAGTCTCCAGTATATATTCACATAGCCGAACCTCAATGCTAGACAGAGGAGATGGATGGAGTTCCTATGCGAGTATGACTTTGACATTCACTACATCAAGGGTAAGGAGAATGTGGTAGCAAATGCCTTGAGTAGGAGACATCATGAGCTCTCAGCTATGACTACTAGTACAGATTTGAGAGGGCACATACTGCAGCACTTACAGGAGGATGTCTTCTATTCAGAGGTTAGACAGATGGTTCAGGATCAGAGACCCCTAGAGGGGAAGTTCACAGATTATACCCTAGAGTCTGATGGCCTTCTTCGTCATAGAGGATGCATTTATGTACCCTCTTCCGATGGGTTGTGAGATTTCATCATTCTTGAGGCTCATAGAGCTCCTTATGCAACGCACCCTAGAGTCAAGAAGTTACATGCATATTTAAGACAGTTTTATCACTGGCCAGGTTTGAGGACACACATTGCTGAGATAGTGTCTAGATGCTTAGAGTGTCAACGGGTTAAGGCGGAGCACCATCATCCAGGTGGAATTCTGCAATCTCATGAGATACCGAAGTGGAAGTGGGACATTATATCCATGGATTTTATAGTTGGTCTTCCTATGTCATCTCGTCGCCACGATGCCATTATGGTGACGGTGGATAGGTTGACTAAGGTAGCCCACTTCTCACCCATACATACTACTTTTACAGCACCTGCAGTGGCACAGGTATTTTTGCGGGATATTGTTAGACTTCATGGCATTCCACGCACGATCATATCAGATAGAGACTCACTCTTTACTTCATCTTTTTGGAGAGAGTTATAGACCGCTTTGGGCACCAGACTCAATTCCAACACAACATATCACCCAGAGACGGATGGTCAGACTAAGAGGGTTAATCAGGTGTTAGAGGACATGCTACGCATGTATGTGATGGATCATCAAGTTAGGTGGGAGGAGTACCTACATTTAGTTGAGTTTGCCTATAATAATGGGCATCATTCATCTTTGGGTATGTCTCCATATCAGGCCTTGTATGGCAGATCTTGCAGGACACCGTTGAGCTGGGACAAGATAGAGGACAAAGTTTCCATTGGTCCAGACTTGGTTAGACAGATGGAGCAGCAGGTAGATTTGATCAGGCAGCGTCTTAGAGAGGCCCAAGATCAACAGAAGAAGTATGCAGATGCTGAGAGGATTGATAGAGAGTATATGATAGGCGACAGAGTCTTTTTGAGAGTACGACTGCATAAGAGCCCAATCCAATTTGGAAAGGGTTCTAAGTTGGCCCCTTGATTTGTCGAACCTTTTGAGATTTTGGAGAGGATAGGCCCAGTAGCATACCGTTTAGCTTTGCCACCTAGCCTGTCGCGCATCCATGATGTCTTTCATGTGTCTGTTTTGAGGAAGTATATATATGATGAGTCTCATATTATTGATTGGGATGCTTTACAAGTGGAGTCAGACGGACAGTTGGCTTTGGAGCCAATACGTATTCTGGCTCGCAAAACCCTGAACCTTCAAGGTCGAGAGCTGGACTAAGTTAGGGTCCAGTGGAATTGCTACGATAAGGTCACAGCTTCATGGGAGGACACAACACCAATGAGAGACCAGTACCCCCATCTTTTTTATGAACTCCAGGAGGAAGTTCATGCCTAGGGGGGAGGATGTGAGGTCCTACCCCGACCCATCCTAGCTCGACATTCATTTTGACTTTTGATTCATCAGGATGATACTTTGAGTATAGACATTTGACCTATTTTGGATTACATATGCTATCATTGGATCTTATGAAATGTTTGTTATAGATTTTTATGATGATCACGTTAGTCGTACTTTTTATATATGCTCGTTTTGGTTCCATGATTATCTATGATATATAAATTCTGCATTCTGCATTTGTTATGTCATCTTTCAGTATAATGAATATTGGTGGAATCATGGTTCTATGATTAGTTTAGGATTGCATGCTTATGTAGAAACTGAATCGATATTTCGATGTTAAAAGTATTAGGGTATAATGTGGATAAACTTGCACAAGCACCATGAATAGTGCAAATCATGGTGGCAATAACAAACCATTTTTAAACTATAGATTTTCAAGTAAGAAACTAACTTAAGCTTATTATTAATGAAAGATATTAAATTATTCTATCAAATTGATGCATTTTCATTTTTCAGGAGTAGTTTGAGACAACAATATTAATCATTTAGAGAGTAAGAGATAGACCTCGGCCAATTTACCTAAATGCATTTTTGTAATGATTTGCAAATATAGGAAGAATATTGCAGATCAGATATTACGCAATTAGCTGCAAGAAGAGATAATTTATATAGATGTGAAGAAGAATCGAAGATTGACTTAGAAACCCATGACTAACTAGATTTAAGTTAATCATCTTGAGAGTAAGAGATATACCTAAGCCAATTACTAAGGCATTGTTGCAATGGCTTTGCAAAAGCATGAAGAATATTGTAGATCAGAAATAATGTTGTTAGTTACAAGAATAGGTAAACTTATACATATGTGAAAAGAATAATCTAAAATTTACATGGAAACTCATGTTTAACTAGATTAAAGTTAATCATCTAAGATAGACATTGTTATAAACATGTGCCAGCAATTATATAAAAACATATAGTAAATGTGTTTATATATAGATTTGGTTATATATGATAGCTATATAACTATGTATATATAGAGACCTCTCTACACACAATTATAGATAGTTGTATTCAAACATATAGAGACTCTACATTTTGTATAGAGATCATAGATTTTTGAACAAAATTGTATAGACAAACAATTTTTCCAAAGTTGAAAGAAAATAACAATATAATTTGTAAATATATACACCCAAACAAATTGTAGCATCTAACCGTCGTACAAAAGAAAAAAAATCCACAACAAAATGTAATTACAATTTATCAGAGCATGAGCACTTATTGTTAATTGTTGCGTCATCTACCACCAAAATGCAGTGAAAATTGAGTTGCTATTAAACTTTGCCCTCTCTATTCTCCCCAATCCTTTATAGTCTAAGACCTGATTAACGCTGCTAGAATCACATCATGTCGGCCAGAAAATATTTAGTTTATGCTTCTAATGAAGGCCAACCTTAACAGACTCAATATGATTTTAGTGATTGTTGATTTGTATTTGGTCGTTCTACAGTGTTGCAACATTGTGACTGAGTCCTTCAAATGTTTGAATGCTCCTCAACAAGATTTCCTACTGACTTTAGAGTTTGTCGAGCCCAACAAGGTCGTGAAGATGGGGATAAAAGGATGAATATTTCAACATTGAAATGTGAACCCTTGGAGGTGGTAACCTGCAAGTTGGAGGTGAGGTAGAATTATCTAAGACAGTGTCATATAAGTCAGCTATGGAGGAAGGATGAGGAGGATTAGAGGCTAACTATGGAGGAAGGATGAGGAGGATCCAAGAGGCAATACCCCTTGACACCATATGGATCTCCCAAGAAAAAGATGCAAGTCCTCCTTCAAGTTTCCAAAGCCTTGTGTTTCTTTAGAGGAATTTGTGCCCAAGCTGAAGGCAAAAACTTGCAAATGCCTGATAAATAGTTTCCTACCACACCAAGTCTCCAAAGGAGTCATTTTTTGCAATTCCTTATAAGGAACCAAACTCAGTATTTGTGTAGTACAATTAATGGCTTCAACCCAAAACTATGGACCAAGGGAATGAACATGAATCATGCAAGAAGCCATTTCCTTGAGGATCCTTTTTTTCTTTCAACAACACCATTATGTGTGTAGTGTGTATGCAATTGAATAAAGAAAATAAATCCCTTCAAGAGTATATAATTGCACAAGTTGATTTTTCACATATTCTCAATTATTGTTAGTGTGAAGAAGCTTGACATACTTTCCAGATTGCTTCTCACCATGAGCCTTGAATGCCTGAAACTTATTAAAGGCTTCATTATTCTAACGAAGAAAGTAGTCTCAAGTGAATCTATAGTAGTCATTAATGAAGGTGAGAACACAATGAGCCTTATTAAAAGAAAGAATCGGAAATGTACCTGTAGATCACTGTGAACCAATTTAAGAACTTCCAAAGCCCTCCAAGACTTTCCTTTAAAAAATTCTCTTCTGGATGCTTGCTTGTAGGACAAATTGGACATACACCATTTGAAAAGTTGATGTGATGGAGACCTATGATCATGTCCTATAAAAGAGCTACAATATTATGAATAATGGAATTACTTTGCTGGAATTTCTCTACCCTTTTGATGAGGAAAATCCTGCAGGAGGCAACAAATTTGAAAAGTATCTACTTCATTTCCCATTTTCTGTTATCCAAATGATTAGATTTTTGTCAATGTCTGCAAAATATTTATTTCCAGTTTGCAAAATAACCGAAATGTGAAAACAAGAACCAAAGAGAAATTTAAATGAAAGAAGCAATATTCCTTGTTTGGTATAACAAGCGTTACACAACGCCAAAATCAGGAAACTTTCTATCTCAAGCAAAGACAGACGCTTCATTAAAGAAAAACCTTTGAAAGGCCTTCCTACAAAAACAATAAATTTGTCACTAAACTGCAAATAATGTAACTCTAGGCCATTTCAGTAAAAATTTTGAACACTATTGTTCACTATTACTGGAAAAAAAAACTATCTTCTGAGATGACAAATCCATCTTATTTTGAGTGCATTTATTTAGAAACACTGTTCTATTCACTTTTCTTTACCAGATTATAGGTAGAAAACTTTGTTGCCACATAAATATTTTATAAATGAGACTCCATCTTATCTAACCATATTCTTCCAGTTTAACAAATAATATTGCACAGTTGCAATCAAACCGTATCTTTTGAGAGAACAAGTCCAACCTATTTAGGGCTAGAAAAAACTCTGTTTTATTCACTTTTCTTAACAAAATTGCAGATAAACACATTGTTTCCACATAAATTTTAAAAAAGAGAACCGGTGAATATAAGTCCATCTCATCTGACCATACCCATCTAGTTGAAAAATAATGTCACAGTTGTACCATATGGAATATATGAAGGATGAGATGCCTCATGTACAGGGTTGCGAATTCCAACCAAAAAAGGGACTTATATGGAGCTTATCTGTTGCATGCAGGGATTACTCTAAATCCTCTAAAGATTTAGAAACAAAATAAATTACTTGCATGTCAAATGCAAGTAAATTACTTGCAAGGGATTACACTAGAGCCTCTAAGGATAAACTTGCACAAGAACCATGGATAGTGCAAATTGCGGTGGCAATAACAAACCATTTTTGAACTATAGATTTTGAAGTATGAAACTAACTTAAGCTTATTATTAATGAAAGATATTAAGTTATTCTATCAAACTGATACATTTTCAGGAGTAGTTTGAGACAACAATATTAATCATCTAGAGAGTAAGACAACAATATTAATCATCCAGAGAGTAAGAGATAGACCTAGGCCAATTTACTTAAGGTATTTTTGTAATGATTTGCAAAAACAGGAAGAATATTGCAAATCAGAAATTACACAATTAGCTGCAAGAAGAGATAATTTATACATATGTGAAGAAGACTCTAAGATTGACTTAGAAACCCATGATTAACTAGATTTAAGTTAATCATCTAGAGAGTAAGAGATAGACCTAAGCCAAATACTAAGGCATTGTTGCAATGGCTTTGCAAAACCATGAAGAATATTGCAGATCAGAAATAATGCTGTTAGTTACAAGAATAGGTAAACTTATACATATGTGAAAAGAATAATCTAAGATTTACATGGAAACTCATGTTTAACTAGATTAAAGTTAATCATCTGCAGAGTAAGATGGACCTATGAAAATTTACCTTAAGACATTGCAATGGATTTAAAAAACAAAAAGAACATTCAGAAATTATACTATTAGCTGCAAACAGAGATAATTTATACATATGTGAAAAGAAAAATCTAAGACTGACTTGGAAACCCATGAGTAACTAGATTAAAGATAATATTGGATTAAACACTCATGGTTAACTAGATTGAAGTGAATGCCACAACATAACTATGATATTGAAAACAAATCTTTAAGTGCACTTGCCTATTGGGGTTGCAATTAGGCTTTGTGAAAATAGACTGCTGCGAATATCATCCTTATTGTTAAAGTCCAAGCTAAGCTGAAGAAGTGAATTATCAACTCGCTCTATAAATGAATTATCCTAACTATGAATTGAAATCTAAGGTACAAATGAAGCTAAGAAGATTTAATGACTATTCCTTTTGAATCAATCCGGAACAGAATGATTCCTAGCACGACCCAATTTATCAGTAGAATTTAAACACATAGGCAAAGATAAAGATATATGAGTTTCCATTCAACTAAATGAAAAATAATTGAAATAGACAACTAAATGAGCAACCAGTCCAAGCTGTCTTGAACTATTGAATCATACAGCTTAAAATAGTCAACAAAGACAAGGGCAACCCAACTATAATGTAATTATCCACATGGGAAGAAGAAATTAGCTTCATCTTTTGGGATAATAATGCTGATTCAAAAATACTACTACTTCCAGATTGTGTACATATACTCAAAGAGAGGGATAAAATTGGGCAGATTTGATAACATCGAGTATCTTCTACAGATCTTTTGACTGAAGAAATACGAAACTCTGATAAAATAAATACCGAAAGTAAGAGATTGAACTCCCCTGTTTTCAACGCAAATTCCCACGCTTTTAATTTCTGTCTTTTCTCTTTCTGCTGCTGTTACCTCTTCCAGCGTAGTCCCTTGTTTTCTCCTTTTTAATCAAGTCATTACCTTGTCCTAGATGAGTTCCAGAGCTCTTCAACACCCTCCAGAGTCTAACTTCCATCGCTGCTTGCTTTAGGAGATTGTAAGATCGTTAGATTTGACTTCAGTATTGTATTGGCCAAACCTAGTAAGGAATGCTCTCTCACTTAGCTTAAAGAATTGAGTCAGACTAGGTAGAGCCTTGGCGTGTGGACTTGTCCTTAGAGATTTAAAGACTTCGTAGCGAGGTTTGAGCCTTTTCTCTAAGCTTAAATTCATAACCACAGGATTTAAAGCAACAATCTTAGGCTCAAGACCTGCAGTGCGTATTAAAAAATCAATGTTTTCCGTCATTTTCTTGGTTGACATGCGAAGTATTATAGGATATACCTTAAGAATTTGACCAATATCCTCCTTTGTCAGACCAAGACTCGCCATATGTTCAATTTTTGTTTCCAGGGTTTCAAAACTATGATTTATAACTGCATTGAGGGCCTGCGCAAATGCTGTTGAATCTTTCATGATGCCTATTTTATTCTTCAAGTACTCCACTTTAGGTTTCACCATCTTCTCAAAATCACTGTCTAAAAGTACAGGCGCTATTCTCAAAGCCTTGAACAGATGGACCTTTGAGCCAAATAGGGTTTCAAGATGGAGGATCCTAGGGACAAGACAGTTTTCTAAACTAAGGTTAAGCAATCTTGGTCTGTGAGATATAATATGTGCTATATCTTGAGTAGCCAAGCCAATCTTTTTTAAGTATTCCATCTTGGGCTTCAACTGCGTATCCACTCTGAGTAAAAGAAGAGTTGGGTTACTGACAATAGCAGTCTTAAGTTTGTTTTCAGTGAATCCAGAATCTTTCAAGAGATGAATGGCTCCTCTAGCAGTGTGGTCGGATTTTGTTCTCAACAGCCCAGGTCTTCTTCTCATGACAGTTGTCACTTGAGAAGAAGAAAACCCACATTCTTTTGTTAAGAGATCTGAAATGATATTGAGGGAGGGTGGAGAACAAGAAGAGGACAATGGAGAAAGTGGAAGGAATGGTAGGAAAGTGAATGATGGAGAATGCAGTTTGATTGACAGTGGGAAACATGACGAACATCTCTCTGAAAGAATTGTGCATCTCCAAAACAAAACAAACGACATTGTATCCATTGTCAATGATAAATGTGAGCGGAGAGGAGAATAAATCTTGTAAATTGATAGTGTTGAAGAGCATATAATCCAGGGTTTCTTTATCCCGAATTAGGGCTCACTGGCATACACATTTAAAACGGATTAGGGCTTATCGAGAATATTTTATTTTATCATCTGTTGTTAAGAAATAATTATTTTTAAACTACATTTTATAATAACATACTTAAAAGTTAAATCGTGTTTATTAAGAAATAGAAATTTTAATTTTAATTAGAGACATGCTCTATACTAATTCTTAACAAAAATATAAGAACTAAAAATGTGGAAGAGATTAATTGAGTAATTATTTTATTTTAATCAATTAATTAAATTGATGCAAACAACAATGAATTAAATAAATAAATGTAATTATTTAATCTTTAGGAGATAAGATTGTAAAGGTTAGGTGAACTATAAAAGAATGGGAAAAATGATAAAATAAATTAAATAAATTATTTAATTAATGGTTAAAAGGTAATTAGGAAGTAGTTGAATCATTGAATTTATTTAATTAAAACTTAAGATAGAATAATTTTGATTGGAGTGAGGTGTGGGTAATTTAGACACCTATACTTTGTATTATTATATGTGCCTTAATTTTCATGTGTGAGAACATGTTACTAGATTGGGCTAATTATGCATTGTCTATGATTTATGTTATTAGATTTAATGTGCACATTGAGTGTTAAACTTTTAGAAGTGTATGGACAATGGAAGGTATAATCTTGGAGGATCTATATAATTGAATATATTACAAATATCAAATGTTTCTCAACTTCAAATTTTTTATTAGCATATGTACTTTTTATTTTTCACAACTTCATATTTAGACAACCGAGTTGCATCCTCTATTATGCATCCCTTCCACTTGATCAAATTCCATAATAATACTTATGTCTTGCACTCTTGCCAATTATTGTGTACAAATTGGGTTTCAATACTTCTTGAACATTATTTTAAGCAATTGGAATCTTTACTTCTTTCACTATTTTAAGCAATTGAAATCTCACCAATGATTGAAGATTCTTAAATCAACTTTTTTGTATGTGTATTACCTTCAACAAATGAGTGTAGATCAAAAATATTAAAGCTAAATGAAATACATTTTCCTTTTCAACAACTCTATTTTACATGTGTTGGCTAAAAACTAATGCAAAATCTTTACAAAGGCTCAATCTTCTTCATTTCAAGTATGTGCTAATACCTCCAACTTCAATTGTTTTCTTTCTATGTTTTTGATCAACATACTATTTATATTTTTGCATACTTCAATCTATATATCAAGCATCTCTTGTACATATCCCTTACCTTCAACACTCCTGGCAATTTTTTTAGTTGTGTTTTTCTTCCATGCATAAATCATGCAGCACTTGAGCACGATTCTTAAGTTTACCACTTTCCTTAACACCATTTCATCATTCTACTTAACACAAAAACATATATATGGTTGATGCCATAAACAATATGAAACAAGCTCATACTTATAATTTTGTTAACAATATCATTATAAGAAAATTTAATTTGTGCCAAGGCTCACTTCCAATGTTTACATTTATCATTAACTATGCATCTCAACAATTTCCTAACATCTTGATTGATGCAGGAGCATCCTGGGTGTAAGAGCAATCTTGCATCACCCAAAAATATTTATGTTTTTATATTCAATAAGGGTTATTTTGTGCAGAGCTGCTATTTATGGAAAGTTACTATTTTTGGTAATTTTCGTATGTGCTCAGAATGATCTGATTTCTTTCTTGGAGGTTCATTTTGGTCATATAAGTCTGCCAGCAAAGTTTCATTGCCAGATCAAGTGTATATTGGAAGATATTGAAGATTTTCGGTATTGGCAGCAGGGTACAGAAACTTTGAACTCAGTTTTGAAGGCTTTAGAGGCCCCAGATGAGGTCGAAAATTTGAGTGATGGGCGCTTGCGCCGGTCAAGCCTGTAGAGCGCTTCGTGGCATTTCTGAAATGGGGTTATAATAGTCGATCGGGTCAACTGGTGATGACTTATGGTCTTCGGAAGTTGGGCCACCCGAAATGGCGAAAAATAATTTTCCTCAAAATTTCTGTTCGGGTTTCAAAGGTTATCTTGAGCCGACTATGATGTAATAAAATGTAAAATAAAATAATTCTAAGTTTGGTCGGCCTTATTGGCTAAAATTCTGGAACCTTCCAGGCGGTGGAAAATTGCCTATATAAGGAAGGCTGTATTATTGTCTTAGGCAGTTCAGAATAGTTCTGGGTAGTAGATCTGGGTAATAGCTCGAGGCTTTGTCCTACAGAATATTGTAAGGGAATGCCCATGTGGCTTTGCATATTGTAATTCTGAAAGTTTGTAATTCCACATTTGTGGAGATAATAAGAAGCCAATTTTCTGTTCTTGCATATTGTTGTTGTTTCTCTATTTTTGTTATGTGTTTGTGGTATTAAGGGGAGCACCCTTCATCATTGATTCACAACCTTGCTTTGGCCACTATATAAGGGTGTTTGGTGCAAGGATGGACGGATGAAAAGCTAAGCCAAGGGCACACCTAACTATCCTGCCACCTTGCAGAGTAAACACAATGGAAGAAAACAATACAAAGAACAACACGAAGGAGAGAAGGAACACCAAATGCTTTATTGATTCATCCAATTACCGCATACATGCCTGGTTATGAGGCCTTCTAGGTTACGACCAACAAGATTTATGAAATCCAAATTTAGACTATATCTTCTTATACCCTCTTACTACTTGTCTCTCTTTCTTAACTTTTATGATTGCCTCTTCTACACCTAGACATCCCTACTTATACTTGCCAAAAAAATGGCTTACAGAAGATTCTAGATCATTACATAAAGAAGGTCCACCGCAAAATGGTCTACACACATCCCAAGATAATATGCTAATATTAAATTCATGGCCTAAATTAAATATATAAGTCGACTCCATCTAAGAGCCAATCAAAGACAAACTTGATCAAAGAAGAATCGAGCATCAACAAATAACAGGTTCACTCGGCACATGAAGGAACGCTCAACCAACACTGGACAACTCGGCACATACAGGAACACTTAGCCAACACTGGATAGCTCGGCACACAGGAACATTTGATAAAGACTGCAACTCGGCACTTACTGGAAGAATGAACAAAATGAGCAGGATAGAAAGGCAACCCAGGATGCTCCTGCATTAGACAACCGGGGTTGAAAGAAATGATTCTCCTGAATCATTGAGATGTCACAACCCAAGCGGAATCCAAGTCAAATTGAGAAATCCATGATGCATCTTCAACTAGTCTACTCTTCCACTTCACCAAATATTCATAGTAATCTTTTTCTCTTGTGCTTTTACCAATCCTCTAATCCAGTATATGTTCGACCTCTTCAACCTGCTTCTTAGGATAATCATCTGGTATAAAAACTTCATCATCTGACTCATGATACTTATGCAAATTAGTAATATTGAATATAAGAGATATATCCATGTCATTAGGTAACTCAACTTCATAAACATTACCACTACTAAACTTCCTCAAAATCCTACAAGGACCAAACTTCTTCATTTTCATCTTGCTATATGTTCCAACTGGAAATCTACCCTTCTTCAAATGAACCATCACCTCATCGCCAACTTCAAAAACATGATGTCTCCTAGACTTGTCAGCATTTTTCTTATATTTTTTATTACTTTGTTCCAACTTCAATTTCACTTCCTCATGTAAAGACTTCATAAAATCAACAAATACTTCCCCTTCAACACTTCTCTTTTCTTCACCAACAATATCCCTCAAATCTGATACTCCTCTAGGCTGCATTTAGGTAACAATCTCAAAAGGTGTTTTTCCTGAACTCCTATTCACATAATTATTATATGTAAACTCATCTTGTGCCAATACCATATCCCAATTACTTGGCTTATCTCCAACTAAACATCTCAACAAATTACCCAAGCTTCTATTCACAATCTTTGTCTGTCCATTTGTCTGTGGATAGAATGTAGATCTAAACCTCAACTCAGTATCCATCTTCTTCCACAAAGTCCTCCAAAAATAATCAACAAACTTTCTATCTCAGTCAGAGATAATACTTCTAGGTAATCCATGCAATCTAACAATCTCTTTGAAGAAAATCTCAGCAATATGCACTGCATATGATGTCTTCTTACATGGTATAAAATGTGTCATCTTAGAGAATCTATCCACAACAACAAATATGGAATCATACCTGATGAGTCCAATTATTGACTCAATTTTGTTATGATCTTTATGTTTTGTTGATACTCTGACAAACATTTCCAAGACATTTTATGACTTATATTTATGTGAACCTATGCCAAGTATAGCTAAAGCCACAAAATCTATGGGTAGCTTGAATGATATGTTTTGCTGACTATTATAAATATAATCCAGTACTTCATATAATTATTTCAAACCGTGTTCTAACATTTAAGTAGGAGTTGAAAATATTGACTTGCATATGTGTACCGAATGTTACTAACCTTTCAGGTAAACACGGAGCAGTATGAAGAGTGGCACATCTGCATTGAAGAAGGAGTGTTAAAAGACCAACCATGGCGAGAGAATTCAGCACGATTCTGATGGATATGCCAAGCTTTGAAGGAGCTGATGTTCCAAAGAATATAAGGAATTAGTCTTGCTATATTTCCTTAGAACTGTTATTTTGTTGTCAGCAGTAATTGTATCATGTCGTGATTATTTTATCTCCTCCATATGTGGCGAGGTTTAATGAGACTTTTCTATTATGTTTTTAATAAGCGTCAATCCTTGATATAAAGGGGTTTTGACTGATTTAGTAGAAAATGAAGAAAGATAGAATGATGTACTCAATATAGTGAAAGTTGCTATGTTTTGTTCTTCATGAGTTATTCAGTTGTTATGTAACCAGTTAAGAAGAATTTAATGGAAGAGTGATTTTGGATTATTTCTTGTGTTGAGTAGTTAGCAGAAGCCAACCAAGGGGGCCCACTTGGGAGGTGGATTAGTTAAGTAAGAATAGACTTGCTTTCTGTACTTTTCCTATTTTCAAATAGAGCTACTATTTTACTCTTGAAGATTGCCATTGTAGTTGTTCTGCAGTATTTGCAGAGATGGGTATAGTGAATGTTTTGAGTTGTTAGACAGGTTTAGATTTATTTCATATGTTTTTTGCAGTAATTCCATTCAATAGTCAAGTGTGTTTACTTTCCTGCAGCAATAGCATAGATTCCTTTCATGCATTCTATCTTCCTACAGCATAGGTGTTATGACTCCTAAAGGAACTTAGTGCACAAACTGTGTTGTCCCATTTCAAGTCTGCGTCCCTGGGTTGACAATCTAAATGCATTTCATGATGGGGATAGGTAATCTGTAGCATAGATATATTACTCTTAAGAGAGAGACAATGGCATGATTATCTCCACCTATTGTGAGACTGTTCATTTTTGGCGCCGTTTCCAAGGATGGTGTCAAACTAGGAATCTTAATGAGTCATTTATTTTTTAGATTAGTTTCCTATTTTTAGTCAATACCAAGAAGTTGTAAGCTTGCATGCATCGAAGAAGGCGAGATGCTCATGGAAGATTTCTTCCAAAAGAACTTGTTAAACTGAAAGAAGAGTTTGAAGAGCTTGAATTACCATTTCTCGACACCAGTCCTGAGTTTGTTGCATCATCTTCAACAGAAGAAGAAGAAACCCAAGAAATATTTGACCTCCGTCCTTTTGCAGAAATATTAGCCAGTTTCCATAATAATCCCAATCCAGGACCACCTATTGCTCAGAGCCCTCCAGTCAATAATATTTTCCAGCCACAATTTCAATATCCAACACTTCCAGTAATGGCAGCTCCTACATTTCCATTTCCAATTCCAAGTCTTATTAATAATCCTAACCTAAAGAACATACCTACTTCGGCACTTCCAAAGTTTGATGGCCTTGTTATGAAGGATCCTGACACCTTTTTGTTTGAGTTTGACATATTGTGTCAAAGTTTTGACTATAATATTGACAGTCATAAGCTTAAGTTGTTCCCAGCAACTCTGAAGGAGTCAACCCTCAGATAGTTCATGGGATTAGGAGTGAATGCAATAGCTAATTGGGATGGAATGAGAGATTTGTTCCTAAGAAAGTATAAGGAATACTACAAGGGAAGTGATTCAAAAGGAGATGACATCTTCCGTATGTCACAAAGGGAAGATTAGACATTAGAGGACTACACATCACACTTCTTATTTAGCTTACAGAAGAACCCACAACATGCATTGCAGGAGGATTCAAAGAAGTTGATTTTTCTAAGAGGAGTGAATGAAAATTGTCTTGAAGCTCTGGACCTCATGGCTGGAGGTGATATATCTCAGTCCTCCTGGGATGACCTTCAGAAGATTTGTATGAATTATTCCAGAGCAGCAGTCAAGAAAGGAAGGGGATTTCACTCAACGCTGAATAAAGGAAGTGACTCTAGTATTTCAAAGATGGAGATTTCAAACCTGTTGGCAGACTTCAAGCAAGACATCATCAATGATGTTGCTACACACCTGGAAACTATGATCGCCAAGAAGAAACATGCAGATGCAAAAGCGCATTTGCTGAATACTGTCCTTATTGTTGCAAACAAAAGAGGGATTGTCAGTGCAAATTGGTCGCAAACCTGGAGAACCAGCATCTTCCAACTGAGTACTTGAAGATAGAAGGAGAGGATGAGCAAGTATTCTTTGTTGCTCAATGCCGGCCATGGGCCATGAGACAAGGTATGCCTCAAGACCCATTACAAACTTCAAGTCCATATAATAGTCAGTGGCAAAACCGGAATGTCCAAAGTCCTCCATAGTATAATCAACCCACTTGAAATAATGCTTGGCCAAATAATCAACAGAATCAATGATATCCTCCACAACAACCCTAATGGTCATAATTTCCAAACCAATGGCAACAACCACAAGCAAATTGGTAGCCCACTAACTAGTGGAGAGGACATCAACAATGGCCTAACCCAAATCCTGGATATCCACCTCTACCACCTCTAGTAAATATGTCTGCAATAATGCCACCACGTCCAAATGCAGGTCCACAAAAGTAGACGCAATTACCTACTCAACCTCAACCAAATCCAAACAGTCAATAGCCACAACAAAAAATATATGCTAATGATGTGCAATAGTACCTTGCCTATGCACTTGATATAGTTGATATACACCTAAGATCAGGTACTACCTTACCAACACCTAAAACACCCCTTATCATAGAAATGCCAGATCTTCCTGCAGTAGCAAAACCGATTCCAGAGAATGATTTTCCAAATATTGTTGCATCAGAAAATGTTTCCAACTCAGCTAATGTTCATACATTAGTTAAACCACCTTTTCCTCAAAGGCTCAACATGGAGAAACCCACACCAAAAGAAGAAGATCAACCATTTGATATCATTGACCAGCTTAAGAACATGCATGTCCAGATTCCCCTGTTTCAAGCAATAAAAGATGTTCCAGTTTATGGAAAGGCAATTAAAGAAGCTTGTCTTAAAAAGCCTAGGATAAAGAAAAAGGATCCTACAACAGTTCATGTTATAAGACAATTGGTTGATATTATGCTAGGAAAACTGGTAATACCAAAATATTCAGACCCAGGGAGTCCAGTTGTGAATATCATCATTAATGGCCAGTCTGTCGAAAATGCATTAATAGACTTAGGTGTTGCCATTAATGTAATGACAAAGGATACTATGAATAAACTGAGCATTGAAGTGTTGAGAGCTACTCCAATAGTATTACAATTAGCATATAGCTCTACTATTACTCCTGATGGAATGATAGAAGATATAATAGTTGCCTTAGATTCTTGGGAGTACCCTGCTGATTTCATGATCCTTTCACCAAAAGTCAACCTTACTGGTTAGCCTATTATTCTAGGATGCCCATGGTTAGCAATAGCTGATGCAAACATAAGTTGTAGATAAGGGAACATGATAATTTCAAATGGGCAAGCCACTAAGAAACTAGCATTGTATCCTCCAGCTCAACCACAACCGGATTTGAGTACACCTATATGGCTAGACTTAGGAGATGGGGAAGAAGAACTGAATTATGTGGTCCAGCTTATGATGTTACATAGGCAATCCTTTCTAAAGCTGCAAGAGGAAGATGAAGTCATCAGGAGCATTCTTATAATGACTGTGTTGTAATCAAAGATGTATCTGACAGTTTTGTGTTAGAGTTAAGTACATATGAAGATAATTTTGAGGATTGTGTATTACCTTTAGAACCCAATATTATCCACCAGTTGCTACCTAGTGAAGTAAACACAAGTCCTATCCCTAAAGTATCCATGCTTGAACTTACAACTACTGCAGAGCTTTCTAAAGGTCATAATCTCCATGTGAATAATAAGTTGCCTTCACAACAAATGGAGCACCTAACCAAACTACTACAAACACATGAGAAAGTCTTTGCATGGGATTATGGGGACATGAAGGGCTTAAGCCCTACATTATGTACTCATAGAACATATATCAATGAAGGAATCCTACCTCTTCATCAACCTCAAAGGAGGATTAACCCAACATTAAGGGAGATAGTCAAAACTGAATTACAAAAGCTATTAGATGTTGGCTTTATATATCCTATATCTGATAGTAAGTGGGTATCACCTTTGGTTATAGTACCCAAAAAGGGAGGCAAATGGATGATTTGTGTGGATTACAGGGAGTTAAACAAAGCTACCAAGAAAGATCACTTTCCACTACCATTCATTGACCAAGCACCTGATACTTTGGCCGGTAAGAAGTATTTTTCCTTTCTTGATGGATATAGTGGATACAATCAGATAACTATTACTCCAGAGGACCAGGAGAAGACTACATTCACATGTTCGTGGGAGACATATGAATATTAGTTCTACCTTTTGGGTTGTGTAATGCCCCAACAACGTTTCAAAGAGCAGTAATTAGTATTTTTGCTGACATATCACATGACTTTATGGAGATATATATGGATGACTTTACAACATTTGGAGTGACATTTGATGAGGCTTTGAAGAATCTTGAAAAGGTACTAATCAGGTGTAAGGAACATAATCTATCCCTTAATAGTGAGAAATTATTTATGATGATGCAGGAAGGAGTGGTCCTTGGGCATTTCATTTTAGCAACAGGAATTCAAATGGACCCAGCTAAAGTAGAGGTAATACTTACACTACCTACCCCTACTAAACAGAAAGATGTTAGATCTTTTCTAGGACATGTTGGATACTATAGAAACTTTATTCAAAATTTCAGTCAAATTGCTAGTCCTCTGTACACACTGCTTACCAAAGAAGCTGCATTTAAGTGGACACAAGCATGTGATGAGTCCTTCCTGCAACTAAAGAAACTCCTAACCACTGCACCAGTCCTAAAAGGACCAGATTGGTCTATTCCATTCCACATCCATACAGATGCATCAGAGTATGCCATAGGTGTTGTGTTGGGACAAAAGCCTACTAACCTTGAGAATGCAATTTACTATATCAGTAAAATCCTCCATGGCCCCAAATTGAACTACACAGTTACTGAAAAAGAACTCCTAGTAGTTTATGCATTGAAAAAATTCTGACACTATGTCATAGGCTATCCTATTTTTGTTCACACTAATCACTCTACAATAAAATATCTGATGAACAAACCTGCTATAAAAGGCAGATTGGAAAGATGGTTCTTACTATTGCAAGAATTTGATATAACAATTGTTGATAAGCTAGGGAAGGCCAATGTAGTTGCTGACTACTTGTCTAGACTACAAAATGTTGAAGAAGACACTACTCAGGTTGAAGATACATTCCCAGATGAACACCTATTCCATATAGCAATCAAAAACCCATGACATGCAGATAGAGCCAATTATCTAGTAGCAAATAAGATACCCCCACATTTTTCTCCGAAAGATAAGAAAAAGCTTGTAGAGAAAAGTTTTCAGTTTCAATGGATAAATAACAATCTATTTTACACTAGTCCATATCAGATTATGAGAAGATGTGTGAGAGAAGATGAAGTATATGATATACTCCATGCTTATCATGATGAGCCTTGTGGAGGTCACTTTGCAACAAAGCGAACAACCCTAGAAATATTAACAACAGGATATTATTGGCCTCAATTACACAAAGATGCAGCCAGTTATACAAAAAATTGTGATAAATGTCAGAGGAGGGGTCATCCAATGAAATCAGATAAGATGCCACTCAATCCACAAGTAGTAATAACACCCTTTGACAAGTGGGGTATGGACTTTATCAAACCAATTGATCCACCATCAAATGGAAAATCCTATATCTTGGTTTGTACAGATTACCTAACAAAGTGGGTGGAAGTGAAAGCTATGCAGAATGCAAGGGATGAAAAGTAGCTAAATTTTTGTATGAAGAAATTTTTACCAGGTATGGAGTCCCCAGAGAGCTTGTAACAGACCAAGGAGCATATTTCACATCAAACCTAATCATAGAGCTAATGAAGGAGTATAGCATAAGGCATCAGAAGTCTAGTCCTTATCATCCGCAAGCCAAAGGATAGGCAAAAGTGATAAATAGAGAAATAGAGACCATGCTAACAAAGACAATACAGTTGCATTGCAAGGATTGGAGCAGTTGATTAACAGAAGTAGTTTTGGCTTACCGTACCACATGGAAGACAACCATAGGGTTCACACCATTTGAATTGGTGTAGTGAAATGCAACAATGTTGCCCATAGAATTTGAACACAAAACATTGCGCACAACACTTGAGCTAAACATCAATCTTCCTATAACACAAGCAGAATGTCTCCTCCATCTCAACTCCTTGGATGAAATGCGCAAGTCAGCATTAGAGAGAATAGAACTAATCCAAAACCAAAGGAAAAGATGGCATGACTCACATATCAAGAATAAGCAATTTAAACTAGGAGATTGGGATTTATTATATGATTCTAGATACACAGAGAGCCTAGGAAAATTGCAAACCAGATGGCTTAGACCCTACGAAATTCAACATGTCTTTGATAATGGAGCAGTTCAGCTGACCACACTTGATCTAGTACAATTTAAGCTGTTAGTCAATGGACACCGCTTTTGCCTGTATCACAAGCCTCAAACCAAAGAAGAATTCTTACAATAGTTCAACATGCCCAGTTTAACAACCCCTTAGGAAATAGTTCCTACAACAGAAGGTGAAAGCCTTCCTCCTGTAGCATCGCCATGACATGCTTTCTCTAAGCATTCATAATAAAACTTCATTTAATGAGGTATATTTCTTCATTCACTTTTCTAAATTCTTCTCACTAGCTCATCTCATTTCTATATCTACCACCCACTCAAATTCCATGTTACCAACAATTTCTCTTTTCAAATGCTTTCAATAAAATGCAACGTCAACAATCTTATGCGGCCGCCGGAATCAAAACTCTCATCAACTCACATTCGTGTACGATAATTCATTGTCAGGTACAACTTTCTAACTCCTTACTTATTTTTAGCACACAAGTTTAATTAATTATATCTAGTACTGCAAATTAAATGTATAATATATGCATTAAGCCAATTTCCCAACCTCGTGCTAAATTTAGCAAGTGAGGACACTTGTTCAACTTTCGTAGGGGGTAGGGGAAGTGTACTAAATTCCAAGTGTCATTCTAAAACTATCCTTGTCATACCCCTGTCACATCAGTGTGTACTTAGGCTGCATTCCATTAATTTTTAAATCCTTCACACATTTCCCATACTTTCAAATTCTGATTTCCTGAACTTGACATGACTTCAAAAGGATCATAATTAATTTGTGAGGTAACTCGCACTTAAGGTATTGATGTCTTCTGAAATCAATGCCATTATTATAGTTTGTGTCAAGTAAATCAAAGGTAATGCAAGCAAAAATATCGGCATTTTTTTTCAAGAATCGCAATTGCATTTCAAAAGAGGGAATTTGCAGAGAAATGAAAAGCTTAGTAGTGGGTTGGAGAGCTGAGAAGTTAGAAAATTGGGCATTATTAAGATGGGTGGACAATTACAGAGACATGAACCAGTCGTTCATGGTATTTTGCTGGCGGATGTTGAGACAGTCTGCAGGTTCAATGCATGCGGCTAGCTTGGTTATTTTTTGCAGCTGATAGAGTCTAATGAGGAGGTTGCTACTGAATTCATGGGTACATTTGAAGAAGAGAAAGCAACTATATGGGGATTGATAGTTGTTGCCACTAAAGAGAGACTTGTAGAAGTTATAGGGTTACCAGTTGTGGGAGAACATTATCCAAATGAGCATGATGCTAAGATATCTCGAGCTCAGTTTTCTAGGCCGGATGATCCTCCACTTGAAATTACTAAGCAGGGGTGCAGCAAATTGTCCCTTCCTAAGCCATTTCCAGAACTGGCTACACACATCATCAGGTATTTAACTTGTGAGGGGAGATTTTCAAACCTGCATGCTCATCATTTTAAGCTGCTTAGTTGTATCAGGCATAATCTTCAGGTTAATGTTCCCAATTTTCTTTATAATATGCTAAGTATCAGTGCCAAGGAAACCCAAAGGGGCAATGCAAACTCTATTAGTCACCATGCCCTAATTAAGCTTTTGGTTGAAAAATCTCTTAGGGATGTTTCCCCAATGTCATGGGCAGAATTTGTCCAAACTAAAACTTTGCAACCCCAAGTAAATCCTATGGCCCAACTTCTAGAAGATGTAGTAGAATCTTCCAACCCTACTGAAGAGGCAATTGTGAAAGAAAAAGAATTGGAATTACCACCAGAAAACCAACCCCCTAAACCTACTCTAGAGAGTAATGTACCCACTTCTTCCTCACGAAAAGGAAAGCAAAAAGTTAGGAAATAAATCTCTAACTTAGAAGGAGACATTTCAAACCCTGCAATTCAAATTAATAAAAGAAAATGGTCGAGGCCTATAGTAACTACTCCTACTGTACATAAATTGAAAAGGTCTCACCAACCTAAAAGTGCAGTGGTTGAAGAGGCAGCTATGCGTAGAATCCCTCACATGAGAGGACAAGTAACCCCACCTTCTCCTCATTTCCCATATGTTCCATCACCAAAGCTGGCTAAAGAGCCCTCTATTGAAGTTATTCTTGATGACTCTCCTTCACAAGCATAATCCCAACATATGGAGGAAACTCCTAATGAGAAAGAACCTAGCAGTAGCATACCACAGAATGATCAAGGAATTCTTGAGCCGAACCTTGAAGTAATACAAGAGAACATTCTTGAGAATGTTCAATCTACTCCTCAGCATCTTGTGTATTCTAATGTATCCATTATACCTTACCAATCAACATGGTTCATTGATTTCTTCCAGCAAACTGCTAAGGAGAAGAAAAAGAAATCTCAAATGCAAGAGTTCCCTTCATCAACAATTCATTTTGTCATCTTTCATCTATATGACCATTTTATCTTTCATAAAATATGGTGGAAGTAGGAAGGAATCAAATGTAAAGGGAGATGTTTGAGAAGGATGAGGAAATTGAATCTCTCAAAGAGCAGCTAAAGAAACAGAAAGAGCAAATGAACAAGGCCTTAAAACTAGCTGACCAAGTGATAGCTTGTAGATCACCACCTAGGGTATATGCTATTTTCTTAAAGGAGCAATTTCTTTTGTTCCAACTTATGATGACAATGAAGGACATTGATTGTGAACTCAAAATGGCCCAAGAATTCTATGGTTTGTATCAAACTCTGCCAACATGGTAACAAAATCTGTTATGTGAGCTTTATTTGCACAATTTTATTATCCCACATCAAATAGAGTGAAATCCTCTGCTCTATATAGGGGATATTCACCTAAGGGCCTTAATGTCATGGATGCATAATGAGACAAATGATGACAGACAACTAAACACCTACAGGGAAATGGAGAAATCTGAGCCTTTGCCATTAAGGGCTGAGTCACATAAGCCCGATGTTCTTCTGAGGGATTGGCTCAATTTGACTTATGGGAGACCAAAGCCAAAAATCAGGGAGAAAGTATTTGTATTGAGGGATTAAGTTTATAGAGACTATCAAAAATTGCCTAATTTTACAGCCCAAAGAGCTCTTTCAGGGGTCAGAATTAGGTTGCCAGAAGCTTTCAGAAAAGTAGAGCCACATAGCCCAATTAATTATAAAGCAACTGTCCAAAAAGTGGCAAATTACATGAAGTTGGGACAATAGCCCATAAGGGAATTATGGATGCCCTTATCCTTCCAACCACCTACACTCTTTTGGCCTTTATACGACATCAATGCTTCTAGATTGGATCAGTTGGTTGAGGAACATCAAGGAAATCACTTGGAATGCACAAGGGGGTTCTACTACACTTTCAGAAGTGGAAAGAAGGGGAAGACTAATGTTGGAGATTTCAGGACCATAGCAAGGAAATACAATGCTTGAGGACAAGCATTCTGTTAGTAGGGGGTAGATGATGAGTCCAATTATTGACTCAATTTTGTTATGATCTTTATGTTTTGTTGATACTCTGACAAAAATTTCCAAGACATTTTATGACTTATATTTATGTGAACCTATGCCAAGTATAGCTAAAGCCACAAAATCATGGGTAGCTTGAATGATATGTTTTGCTAACTATTATAAATATAATGTAGTACTTCATATAATTATTTCAAGCTGTGTTCTGACATTTAAGTAGGAGTTGAAAATGTTGACTTGCATATGTGTACCAAATGTTACTAACCTTTTAGGTAAACACAGAGCGGTATGAAGAGTGGCACATTTGCATTGAAGAAGGAGTGTTAGAAGACCAATCATGGTGAGAGAATTCAACACGATTCTGATGGATATGCCAAGCTTTGAAGGAGTTGATGTTCCAGAGAATATAAGGAATTAGTCTTGCTATATTTCCTTAGAGTTGTTACTCTATTGTCAGCAGTAATTGTATCATGTCGTGATTGTTTTATCTCCTCCATATGTGGCGAGGTTTAATGAGACTTTTATGTTATGTTTTCAATAAGAGTCAATCCTTGATATAAAGGGATTTTGACTGATTTAGTAGGAAATGAAGAAAGATAGAATGATGCACTCAATATAGTGAAAGTTGCTATGTTTTGTTCTTCATGAGTTATTCAGTTGTTATGTAACCAGTTAAGAAGAATTTAATGGAAGAGTGATTTTGGATTATTTCTTGTGTTGAGTAGTTAGCAGAAGCCAACCAAGGGGGCCCACTTGGGAGGTGGATTAGATTAAGTAAGAATATTTTCTTTCTGTACTTTTCCTATTTTCAAATAGAGCTACTGTTTTACTCCTGCAACATTTCCACTGTAGTTGTTCCTGCAACATTTGAAGAGATGGGTATAGTGAATGTTTTGAGTTGTTAGATAGGCTTAGATTTATTTCATATGTTTTCTGCAGTAATTCCATTCAATAGTCAAGTGTGTTTACTTTCTTGCAGCAATAGCATAGATTCCTTTCATGCATTTTATCTTCCTACAGCATAGGTGTTATGACTCCTAAAGGAACTTAATGCACAAACTGTGCTATCCCATTTCAAGTCTACGTCCCTGGGTTGACAACTAAATGCATTTCATGATGGGGATAGATAATCCATAGCATAGATATATTACCCTTAAGAGAGAGACAATGGCATGATTGTCTCTACCTATTGTGAGATAGTTCAATACCCTCTTGTTGTCTTAGGAAATCCAAGAACTAAATCCATACTGATGTCACTCCAAGGTTTCTCAGGAACAAAAATAGGTGCATACAATCTAATATTTTGACTTACTCCTTTTGCAACTTGACAAATTCCACAACTCCTTATAAACTTTTGAACATCCTTATACATATGTGGCCAATAATACTTTTCCTTAAGCAAACTTAATGTCTTATCAATTCCAAAATGTCCAGCCAATCCACCACAATGATTTTCTTTAATCAAATTAATTCTCATGGAATTTCTTGGTATACACAACTGAATTCCTTTGAACAACATACCTTTTTCAATGAAATATTCCTCAAACTTACTCAATTGTTCTGATAGATTTGGTGTTTTGGACTCTCTCCGCGCCTCATAAAAATCAGGGTCAATGTCGTACAACTCCATCTCATCAAAACCAAGAACTACAACCTTCATCTCGGTCAACAAAGAACATCTTCTACTCAATGCATCTGCAACTCGGTTAGTAACTCAACTCTTATGCTTGATCACAAATGTGAAACTCTATAAATATTCAACCCACTTCATATGTCTCTGATTCAACTTATGTTGACTTCCCAATACTCCAAAGGTTTATGATCACTATATAACATAAACTCCTTAAGAATCAAATAATGTCTCCACTTTTTCAAACCTTGAACAATAGCATAAAACTATTGATCATACACAAAATACTTCCTTTTAGCATCATTCAACTTCTCACTAAAGAAAGCAACATGCTTACCTTCTTGACTCAACATAGCTCCTATTGCACTACCACTTGCATCACACTCAACTTGAAATACCTTATTGAAATCGATAAAAGCTAACACATGCAACTCAACAACCTTTTGTTTCAAAGTCTCTAAACCCTTTTCAACTCCATGTGTCCACTTAAAATCCTTTTTATCTCCTCTCATAGTCTCAGTCATAGCATTACAAATAGAACCGAAATTCTTAATGAACTTTCAATAGAAACTAGCCAAACCATGAAATGATCTTACCACCCACACTCTCAGGTGTAGGCCACTCCAGAATTGCTTTAACCTTCCATTTTCAAACCATCAGCTGAAATTACAAATCCCCGATACACAATCTCTTCTTACATAAAGGAATACTACTTCATATTAATCAGCATCTTCTCCTCTTTCATGCTTTGCAACACTTGTCAAATATGCTCAAGGTGTTCTTCCTTAGTCCTACTAAATATCAGAATATCATCCAAATAAACAATCACAAAATTACCCAATAATCTCCTAAGAACTTCATTCATCAACCTCATGAAAGTGCTAGGTGCATTAGTCAAACCAAAAGTCACAAGCAACCACTCATACAAACCATCTTTTGTCTTGAAAGCAGTCCTCCATTCTGTTAGGAATAACCTTCATCTCGGTCAACAAAGAATGTCTTCTACTTAGTGCATTTGCAACTCAGTTAGTAACTCAACTCTTATGCTTGATCACAAATGTGAAACTCTATAAATATTCAACCCACTTCATATGTCTCTGATTCAACTTATGTTGACTTCCCAAATACTGCAAAGCTTTATGATCACTATATAACATAAACTCCTTAAGAATCAAATAATGTCTCCACCTTTTCAAACCTTGAACAATAGCATAAAACTATTGATCATACACAAAATACTTCCTTTTAGTATCATTCAACTTCTCACTAAAGAAAGCAACATGTTTACCTTCTTGACTCAACATAGCTCCTATTGCACTACCACTTGCATCACACTCAAATTGAAATACCTTATTGAAATCGAGAAAAGCTAACACATGTAACTTAGCAACCTTTTGTTTTAAAGTCTCTAAACCCTTTTTAGCTCCATGTGTCCACTTAAAACCCTTTTCATCTCCTCTCATAGTCTCAGTCATAGCATTACAAATAGAACTAAAATTCTTAATGAACTTTCAATAGAAACTAGCCAAACCATGAAATGATCTTACCACCCACACTCTCAGGTGTAGGCAACTCCAGAATTGCTTTAACCTTCCATTTTCAAACCATCAACTGAAATTACAAATCCCCAATACACAATCTCTTCTTACATAAAGGAATACTACATATTAATCAATATCTTCTCCTCTTTCATCTTTGCAACACTTGTCAAATATGCTCAAGGTGTTCTTCCTTAGTCCTACTAAATATCAGAATATCATCCAAATAAACAATCACAAAATTACCCAATAATCTCCTAAGAACTTCATTCATCAACCTCATGAAAGTGCTAGGTGCATTAGTCAAACCAAAAGTCACAAGCAACCACTCATACAAACCATCTTTTGTCTTGAAAGCAGTCTTTCATTCTATTAGGAATAACAGTCCACAATACAACTGAGAGGGGGGGTGAATCAATTGTATAACAAAATATTAAACTTTAAACTTTAAGCTCATCAATATCAAATACAATGTATACCAACACAATAACACAATATTTTGGTTTTGGGGAAACCCTATTAAAGGTAAAACCCCCAGTGGGAATTAGCACCCACAAATGATGTACTAAGAGTAGAGTAATCCTTGTTAGAAGATATAGCCCTGTTAGGAGCTTATTGAAATATTAGAGTACATAGTCTTTGTTAGAGGATAGACCCTGTTAGGAGTCAAGGAACAAAAGAGGGCTCACTGCCCAAAGAAGGTTAAATCCACCTTCATAACTCACTAGTTCACAACAGGTGTATATGAAGAAATACACAATCTTTTGAACTATTTTCCAGCAATTGTCTTTTCCTAATTAGTTCCAATGAAGTCCACTAATAAACCTCTGCTCTACATGTGGCAGATACAAGCTCGTAGCTTTCACAACCTCTCTATATTATATATATTCCATCCATATCTTTTCCAAAGAAAAGATTCTACATATATACCTTATTACATTTTACCATGATCAGGTCGGCCCATGAGGCAATCCTAATTTACAAATGATTACATAAAATCTTGCTAAGATACACACGGTATCTAGAACAAGTATACAATGATTACAATAAAACAATTAAGGACTAACATCCTTAATTTATGCTTGCCAAACAAAACACACGCTTCCTTTCCTGAGTCGACTTCTAAATAAACCATCTCTAGAACACACACCATAGATGACATCACCAATCACTCTGTACCTTGCGCTAACCAATGAACATCCTTCAGTACCCTATCTTTCATCCTTCAAGTTCGCATACCTTGAATCCAAGTCTTCTGAAAGATATACCAAAAACCCAGAGACTAACTCTGTCAATTCTCACTGTCACAGTCCAGTGACTAGTCTTCATTAAACCATCTATATCTCTCTCAATATGAAACATCTAAAAATGTGATCTCAAATATAAGATCACAACATCCACTTGAACTCTTGTCCAACTTCGCAGCATCTAAAACATCTGTACAGTGTCTGTATACTGTGATAACCAGACTGGTCTTCTCTCAAAAACATATGTTGACATCAGTGACAAAACATAAATGACAACAATATGAATGCCCATTTAGTAACGTAGTGATTAAACATATTAGATGTCTTAATCACCTCTCCATGCATTAGCAATATCCAACAATCTCCCTCTTTGGCATTGATGTCAACATATGGTAAAATTCATCCCAAGTTTTAATCAATCCAAAAGTGTTCTGAAACCGTATAGTGCTCTCATAGTACTTGTTCATACAATCTCCCTAAACAGTAGGGATTTTCTCATAGCAACACCCCCCCCTTTGACAAAAATGGAAAAGGGTGCCATGAGGCTTTGGCTGCCTTCACAGATAAACTTTATTCCATGATCACTCCCCCTGAGGAGTAGATCCATGCATCTAGTTCAGATAATGATAAGGCTTTGAATACTTCTGGACTGATGTATTTCTACATCATTTAGTTCTGACTAGGAGGGGCCTGAACCCCCAACATACCTTTGAGATATGCAAAGGTATCTTTTGGTAGTGGCTTTGTGAAGATGTCTGTAATCTACTCTTTTGTACTGATATATTCTAATTTGATTTCTTTTTGTGCCACCTTGTCTCTCAAGAAGTGATACTTAATAGAGATATGTTTAATTTTGGAATGCATCACCAGATTCTTTGACATGTTTACTGTACTAGTGTTATCACAATGGATAACCACATGCTCTTCAAAAATTACTCCAATGTCTGTCAGCATTTGTTTCATCCAAATAATCTGAGTGCAGTTTATAGCAGTAGCAACATACTTTGATTCATCAGTAGACTGTGCTATACAATCTTGTTTCTTGCTTAGCCAAGAAACCAACTTTTTCCCAAGGAAAATGCACCGCCATTGGTACTTTTTCTATCATCAATATTTCCTGCCCAATCAACATCAATATAAGCATGAAATTCAAAGCTATCATTCCTATCATACCATAAACCATAGTCTATGGTTCCTCTGAGATACCTCAGTATTCTTTTCACAACATCTAGATGTGTCTCTTTTGGTTTTTCCTAATATCTAGCCATAATTCCAACAACATTAGCAATATTTGGTCCGGTGTGAGTCAGATATTGTAGCCCTCCAACCATTGATCTATACAAAGTTTGAAAAACACATTTTGATTCATCATCAATTGTTAGCTTGTTGCTAGTCACCATAGGTGTTCCTGCTGGTTTACAATCTTCCATTCCAAATTTCTTAAGCAATTCTTTGAGATACTTGGTCTGAGAAATGAAAATACCATTCTCAATCTGAGTTATTTGCAGTCCAAGAAAGAATTTCATTTCACCTATCATGGACATATCAAATTCACTTTCCATTTATTTAGCAAACTTCTTACATAGATCATCATTACCTCCAAAGATAATGTCATCCACAAATACTTCTACTATCAGGATTCCATCTTCAGTAGTTCTTAAATACAAATTACTATTTGCATTATGTTTTTTGAATCCAAGCCCAAGTAGATACTTGTCTAACCTTGCATACCAAGCCCTAGGAGCTTGCTTTAACCCATACAAGGCTTTCTTCAATTTGCACACCATGTTTTTGTCTTCGCATAGAGGAAACCCATCTGGTTATTTTATATATACTTCTTCAAGATCTCCATTCAGAAATGCAAATTTAACATCCATCTGATACACTTTGAAATTTTTGTGTGCAGCATAAGATAGGAATAATCTTACTGCCTCTATTCTAGCAACATGAGAAAATGTTTCTTCAAAGTCAATACCTTCTTGTTGTGAGTATCTCTTACATACTAGTCTTGCTTTGTTCCTTACAACCGTTCCTTCTTCATCCATTTTGTTTCTAAAGACCCATTTTGTTCCTATAATATTTTTATTTGTAGGTCTAGGAACCTATTCCCAAGTATTATTCTTCTTTATCTAATCCAATTCTTCTTTCATAGCATTTATCCAAGATTCATCTTTAAAGGCTTCATCTGTAGCTTTTGGCTCAACTTGAGAAATCAAACAAATTTCTTCTCTAGCTTTTGATCTAGTTAGCACTCCCTGACTGGTATTTCCAATAATTTGATTTTTAGGATGGTTATTTTTTACATACCTTGGAGTTTTTAGGAGTCTCAGTAGTCTTTCTTGTATCAGCATCACAAGCCTCTTTTTCACTTTCTTCCTCAACAAGTTCTTCTGTAGAAGTAGTGGTTTCTTTCATTTCTGAAATTTGATTGTTGTCATACATTCTTTCTTGTATCTAAAATTTCTCATCTATTCTTACATTGTTACTTTCAACCATCTTCCTCAATCTCAGATTGAAACATTTGTATTCCTTGCTTTTGATAGAGTAACCAAGGAAGATTCCTTCATCACTTCTAGCATCAAATTTCCCTATCTCATCATCCCTCTTGATATAACACTTGCTACAAAAAATTCTAAAGTATTTTACAGTAAGAGTATGATCAAACCATAGTTCATAGGGAGTCTTACTTGTACCTTCTTTGATTTGGATTCTATTTAATGTGTATACTACTATTCCAATAGCCTCTCTCCAATGTACATGAGACACATTTCCTTCAATGAGCATTGTCCTGGCAGCATCAAGTGTAGTCTTGTTTCTTCGCTCTGCTATCCCATTTTGTTGTGGAGTCCTAGGAGCAGATGTTTATCTTTTTATCCCATGCTCTTCACAGTATGAGTTGAATAGATCTGATGTAAACTCTCCACCTCTGTCTGATCTTAGACACTTTATTTTCAATCCTGATTCATTCTCTACTTTTTCTTTAAACAAATTCAATTTATCAAATGCTTCTGATTTTTCTCTCAAATAAGTAACCCACATCATTCTAGAAAAGTCATCAACAAAGAGAATAAAATACCTTTCACCATAGTATGACTTTGTTCTTTTAGGCCCACATAAATCTGTATGTACTAGATCCAGCTTTCCTTTTGATGTAAAGGATTTTCTTTTATGACTACTTCTAGTTTTCTTTCCCATAACACATTTTTTGCATACAGTGTTAGAAGGTTTCACAATCTTTAGTAGATCTCTTACTGTATTAGCCATACTTGCCTTCACAATGTTATCAAAATTAACATGACAAAATCTTCTATGCCATAACCAACTATCATCTACCTTCGCAACAAAACAAGAGGCTCCAGATGTGTTTAGTTCAAATACATTACCTCTAGATTTTGAACTGGTAGCAATCAATTTTTCTTCCTTGCTTCTGATAAAGCATTTACCATTAACAAAACTTAATTGAAAATCTTTATCCATTAACTGTCCAACACTCAATAAATTGTGTTTCAGTCCTTCAACAAGTAGTACATTGTATGTATTAGTCTTTCCATCCAAAGTAATAGATCCTACTCCTATGATGGATTTTGGGAGATTGTCCCCAAACCTTACAACACCTCCATCATAATTTACTAATTTAACAAACTTGTTCTTATCACCAGTCATGTGATGAGAACATCCACTATCAATTATCCATTTAGTTTTCTTGTCAACATGAGATACTAAGGCTTTTTCTTCATGAACTGGTTCATCTTTAATAGCAACAAATGCAATCTATTCATTGTCTAAATCATCATCATCAGAGATTCCTTCACTAGCATAATAACATTCTTTGTCTCTTCCAATCTTTGCATAATCAAGTTTGTATTTAGAAACTCTTGTAGGACATCTAGATGCAAAATGACCTATCTTATTGCATGAAAAACATTTCAAGGGTAACTTGCCTTCAAATTTTCCCTTACCTCTCTTTCTCTTCTAGCAATCAGTGCAACAAGTTCTTCCATCTTTCTTTCTTCTTCCATTATCTTTTCTCATTCCTCGGCATACTCACCAAGCTCTTCTTTGCTTGTGCTCAGAAGTGCAGATACTTTCTTGTATGTGGATGCCCTAAATGTAGATTCAACTTTAGGTGCAGTTTCTCCTAATTTCGTAGCTTCAAAAGTAGTTAACTTTGCAATCAACATCTCTCTGGTAAAGTTTGGAGTCAGGGGTATAGTTTCTTGAGTAGACATTGCCTTGAATTTGTATACAGGAGTCAATGATTTGAGGATCTTTGCAATAACTTCCTCTTCATCATAAGTACCTCCACAATTTTTGATTCCAACTACTGCTTTTGTGATCCTTTGAACATAGGCTCTGATGCTTTCATCCTTATTCATTTGCAACTTTTCCATCTTTGTTTTCCAGTTTTGTAACTTTGCTTGTTTGGTATATTTATCCCCTTCATACAATGCTTCTAATCCATTCCAGATTTCATGTGCCGAATCTAAGACTTTAACTTCAGTGAACTCACCTTTAGATAGTGCATTGATTAGTGCTTCTCTTGCGACCATGTTATATGAAAATAGCTTCTTTTCATCATCAGTAGCAGATGGCAAATCATTTTCAGTCTTTAGGGCTACCTTCTTCTTTGTAATCATCTAGTAATCTATGCCTAAACACAATAGGTGTGTTCTTATCTTGTTCTTCCAACTATCAAAGTTTTCAGGATCAAATATTGGACCATCCTTCCTATAGAGTGCCATCTCCAAGATCACCTCAAGTTTTTAAGCTTTCTCTCCGAGGACCACACACTTTGATACTGATTGTTAGGAATAACAGTCCACAATACAACTGAGAGGGGGGGTGAATCAATTGTATAACAAAATATTAAACTTTAAACTTTAAGCTCATCAATATTAGATACAATGAATACCAACACAATAACACAATAACACAATATTTTGGTTTTGGGGAAACCCTGTTAAAGGTAAAAACCCCGATGGGATTTAGCACCCACAAATGATGTACTGAGAGTATAGTAATCCTTGTTAGAAGATATAGCCCTGTTAGGAGCTTATTGAAACATTATAGTACATAGTCCTTGTTAGAGGACAAACCCTATTAGGAGTCAAGGAACAAAAGAGGGCTCACTGCCCAAAGAAGGTGAAATCCACCTTCATAACTCACTAGTTCGCAACTGGTGTATATGAAGAAATACACAATCTTTTGAACTATTTTCCAACAATTGTCTTTGCTTGATCAGTTCCAATGAAGTCCACCAGTAAACCTCTGCTCTACATGTGGCAGATACAAGCTCGTAGCTTTCACAACCTCTCTATATTACATATATTCCATCCATATCTTTTCCAAAGAAAAGATTCTACATATATACCTTATTACATTTTACCATGATCAAGTCAGCCCATGAGGCTTTCCTAATTTACAAATGATTACATAAATTCTTCTTAAGATACACACGGTATCTAGAACAAGTATACAATGATTACAATACAACAATTAAGGACCAACATCCTTAATTTATGCTTGCCAAACAAAACACACACTTCCTTTCCTGAGTTGACTTCTAATGTCATGCCCAAAACTAGGGCAAAACACACACACAATTTTTTTTATTTTATATAAGACTTAATTCCATAATAACACAACCATAGATACTCAACCCTAAGGGATAACCTCCATAACATAAGAATTCAATAAGGTTCTTACAATAAGGTAGGAGGGTTTGATCCCTAAGGTCAATTTTACCAGATAGGTGCACTAGCCATTGAAGATACTGTATAAATATGTCACCGTCTGAGCTTATATGTATAGTGATGCATATATACATATAAGATCGTTCAATAATATATATATACTTATCCTAATTGGTTAAGGGATAAGACTCAACATCGTAAACTATCTTTTGATATCCTAGGTTTACAAGTGTACCTAGGAATAGGATGTTTGTAAATAAACAGAGTAGAAAGAATTAAAGAGTATGATCTCTTTGGTTAAATTCATAGCCTCTAGAGATCAATTTTCAATGTTAGCAAATTACAACTCTCGAAATACTAAATTATAAAACAT